>JBCNYG010000008.1:3262387-3281603 GCA_039654305.1 Porochilus rendahli | reverse complement strand
CCGATCTCCATGACCTGGCTAGCCACATGTAACTACACGTGCATAAGACCGTCATATCCGGGAAATGCGTCTGAGGAACCGTCTCCGTCCAGCAACACTAGATGATGGCTGAGGTTCCTGGTATTCGCCGCAGCCACATCAGTTCTCGTTCAGAGCAAGTGCTGAAGAACATTGAAATGTGTTTTTACTTGCCGCTGTCCTTCTTTATTTGTATATTATTTGCCTGATTTGGATAAACATAATAAAATTATAGAATTATTTCTATGTTGCATTTTTAATGGCTTTTATTATATTAGATTATTATATGCATATTTTACCCATTACAGAGGCAGGTCGGATGTCCTCTGCTTGCTCTGAGCAGAAATAAATGCAGCGTTGCTAACAGTGTCTGTTTATAGCCCACTCATTCTGAGTTTAGTACGTACTACACAGACGCATGAGGTATATTTGTATTTACTAGTCGACACAGAAACAAGAAGAGAAAAAAAAACAAGAATTTTTTTCATGTTTACTTTTTTACATTTTTAGAGCGTGACTGTGATATTGCCTCCTGTTCTAAGGGGACGTGACCGACTGTAAAGTGTCGTTTTCATTTTGGTTCAAGCATTATTCACTCAGAATATTGTGGAGGGTTTTGAGTCAGTAAGATAACCAACCAATCAGATTGTGCCATTCTCCTGTAGTGTGTGTATGTATATACATATTTATATTAATAAAAGTATTAATTATGATTAGCATGTAATGTATGAGGTTCACAGGAATTAAGAAGCGTCCACACAGGAAACAATGAGCGATAAGCACCCGAGCGACGTGCGAATCACTCTGTTACACAAGCAAATCTTGCTCCTGGCCAGCTCTGGTTGCCTAGGTGACCCTTTCATGCGTTTCCCGCTTCCAAATGTTTCAGAGTGAAATCATGAGCAGCATCTCGCTACGTCCCATCATGAAGTGTAGCTCCATGAGCAGTATCTAGCTACTTCAATAATGAATAGTTCATATTATCTTTAGATTGTAGTAGAGCTTATGTTGTCGTAATAAATATCTTATTATTATTATTATTATTATCATGTGGCAAATGTAGAACAGAGACTCTTGGGCATCATGTACTGGGAAGAGTTAAAGGTATACAAGTATCAACTCAGGAAAGGCTGACTGTTTCAGAAACATGGACCCAGGCATTGCGTTTCTGGTTGTTATTCTTGTAAAATATCTGTGTGCGGTCGTAAGGCGAACGCACAATGAGCCGATCTTCCATGTTGACGTAGGCAGGATTGTTAAACCCGTGTTCATTGTTTCCTTACAATGTGTTTCCCTGTCCAGTCAACAGCTGTCAATTAACAGAATTTTAAATCTCTGATTGGTAATCGCTTGACTCATGTCACTTGAAAGTTCAGCTGAGTTAATCTCCGTACCCGCCCACTTCTTCTTGCTTGAGAAAATTTCACCTATAATCGCTCGTCTCGCTGGCTTTCGTTAATGTTACATGGTCGTTTGTTGCTAACCGCTTCCTGTGTGGATGGCCCTTGAGTCCTGAAGAGTAGGTATAATAACATACAGCATGTACTGAAGGAGTAATAAACAGCAAACTGCTTATTACACTGAATTAAGCCCAGGCAAGGGTGATGATGAACCTGATGTAAACCAGAGCAGTCCCCTGTTACTCTGAAGAGGTTTAATTTGCAATGGTTTTTTTTTGTTGTATTTCTATCCCACTTATTACACCACAGTGTTCTAAAGAAAGTAATAATTAGACACAAAATATTGATTAGAAATTGCCCCCCCCCCACACACACAGACCCACTTTGATTCTATTTTTACACTTTTAATTCTTTCATGGCATGCTGTTTATTATTTATAAGTATATGAGCTGTGTGTTGAAGGCTCTGGTTTACTAATACAGGACACATGAGTCTGATGAGGAATTTCGTGCAATATCATAGCGTTAACTAGTATACTGGACAACATCAGGAGATGTACTGGTGTAAAGCAGGCGGAGATGTCAGTGAGAGAGCACAGGATTGAGAGGACTGTTGGTGGAAAGCATAACTTCTCCCCAAGAAGATGGCGACTGATTGACTGAACCTGAAGCTTGTAGAAAACAAAAATCCCTACTTTTATCTACAATTAAAAATACTGTAATTAGGTCACTGTAGTACTATAACATAAAGAAAGATCTTACTGGTTGATTACATAACACACAACACTATAGGTTTGTTTTCCGCGTGCAGTGTGTCTTCTCGTTTAATAACTAAGTTCTCTAATGGCACGGTCATGTTAATATTTTAGTTTTGACTCTGTGTGTTTTGGAAAAGCTGTATCCCCTGGGCTTTATTCTAGTCTGTAAATCAGTTCCCTACACCCACTCTAGCAGTCCTGCACTCGCACACTCGCAAAATGACATATTAGGGATTATCTGAAGCTCCCGCTTTTCCACTGGGCGGCTGGCCAACAGGAGCTTGCGGTCGCTCGTTTTTCCATTGACCCCCTTTTCAGGCGTTTAGCCACATGCTCAAGGTCTCGTATGAGAATTGGTCCTGTTTCAGCAGGACAAATTTGAGAGAGAGGTGTGGGCTCTTTTACAGCTTTTCTAGTGTTCGATTGCTCCCAAACTGTGCATTGTTTGTGGTTTATTCGATAGTCAGGGTTTTTGTTAGATTACGTCACGTACAGCTTAGTTTAAACCAGGGAAAATCCAGAGGAATCGAAGTTCCTTAGGAAAATAATTTGCTTTTATGGTTTAAAATTGTCACATTATTGGAAGTTGTGTTTTCTTTTTTCTTTTCCTTTCTTTCTTTCTTTTATTTAAATTAAGAATCCTGCAGTGTTACCTGACGCAGTACACTGTCACCGACAATTTGCATTAACGCACGTCTGTGTTTCTTGTTCTTGCTCAGCTGTGAAACAGATTTAGTAGCATTAAGGGTTTTTATATATAAATTGGTTCTATGTATCTTGTCTAGGACTGCATGGTTAGTCATATTTTAATCAGTGTTGGGATTTTTGGCTTTCTCAATTAATCAGGCCTAATTTCCTGTGATAGTTTTTCTTGATGTTTTTTTTCTTAAAAATAATTACTTTGTAGATGTTTAGAGTTTTGAAACGGTGTCACTTTTTGTCATGTTTTAATTGTTGAAATATGACCTTTTGGGAAAGTCAATGTTTAGAAGCAGTGAGTGACAAGCCAGTCAGTCTGGTCACCTAGGTAACCCTCTTGCATGTTTGTTAAACTGTGAACAGCATCTGGATAATTCCCTACAGGAAATGTAGTAATCTCCACAAGCTGTATCAAGCTAATTCACTAACAGCTTATTTTATCATTAACTTGTATTAATTAGTCTTGTAGCCAGTTTAGCTGTTAGCATGACTCATTAGCAGAAGGCATTAGCAAAAACACATCTGCTTGGGTTTGCCAGTTCCAGCTAATTTCAACTTTTCCGTGTGTACCATGACATAGTGATACTGTTCAGCTAACTTTTCCCAACTTTTTGCCTTTCATCGCCGGTTTGCTTCAGCTAGCTAACAAAAGTGGTTTTTTTTCACACGGTATCTGGGTGTATCCCACCCCCTGTACTACAGGCACTACAACATAATCCTCTTATTAGAGTGGGACAATGAATGGCCCAGTAATCAATCCTGACGTTAGATGTGGGAGGGTGACGTAACGAGTGTGTGGTGAAATAATATCCAACTTTATTTTCGTGGGGTCATGCACGTGACCAGATTTTTATATACAAATGTTCAAATTATATACAAAACATTAACATTACCTGTTTGGTCTGTGGCTAGACAGCCCCGTACTCAGCAAGCTGCAATAAACTGTGCTTTCTGACTCCTTTCTATCACAGCCAGCATTAGCAGTTTCAGCTTTTTGTGCTACAGTAGCCCTTCTCTCCGATCAGTTCAGATCAGATCAGACCAGACGTATCAGCATTTACTCCACGCACGCATCAGATGAGCCTTGGGTGCCAGTGGCACTTCTTGGATCACCACTGGTAAAGGTACTTACCACTTCATATCACGAGCACCCCGCAAGACCTGCTGTTTTGGCAATGAGTAGACCCAGTCGTTTAGCCGTCACGGTGTGATCCTTTCCAAAATCACTCAAGATACTTACCATTTTTCATTTTCCCTGCTTCCAACACATCAACTTTGAGAACTGACTGTTCAATTTCTTCCTAATACCTTCGACTACTTGGCACGTACTAAGAGATAAGAAGATAACCCGTGTTAATACCTTCAGGTCTCAGTGCAGTGGCGTGTTTTTAATGTTATGGCTGATTAGTGTGTATTTTGTACTGTTAAGTACAAAATATACACTAATCTTGCTTATCTTACACTGTTTAAGGTTTATTGATGTCAAATAACCAAACTCATTCCATACCCCGGTACAGAAATAAAAAGCACAAGTGGCCAAGAAAGCGCAATATAAATATTATTAACAGTGCGCACGACAGCCTCCAGACCTGGGGACCTCTGGTCTTCCACAGTTTAAAGTTTTCCTTACTGCCAGCTCACCCAATCCAGGTGATTCGTTGATTATTAAGGTTTTAATAAGGCAGGGGTCAGGTGTGTTGAGGGTAGGAGGAACAGTGCAGTACCAGGGATTTTGAGAATTGGAATTGAGAATTCTTGCTCGGTCAGCTACGTACCAAGACAGTCACTAATGAGCAATAGCAAGAAGAAGCAGCGTATGTTAATTTCTATAAAGTGACGTACTCTAGTAAGTAAATGCAAAAAAAAATGGATTTACATACATGGAAAATAAGACTTGAGATTATCTCAGGCTGAAATGTACTTCAAAGTGTATCAGTAGTTGTCGTTTCGTCATCATGCTTTCAGAGTCTGTGGCTGGTTTACTCGAGGCCAGACTTCGGTAGGTATAAAACTGATATTGAGGTTTAGTCCCACTTATTCGAGGATGGTCGTCTTGTGATCTTGAAAATATCTACAAAGTTGCTTAATGATGTTTTTTATATATATATATATTTAATCACAGTAACTTTTCATGATGACGTTCTCAGAGTGGAGTATTCCTAGAAGTCATAGGCTATTATCCGACGAATTAAGCTCCCAAATAGTAAAGCACCCCCCTCCCCCACACACTAAAAAGGTCCGTCTGTCTGAGATTGGCCGAAGGTGACGTTGTAGACATCCTTAGCAATGAATCATGCTGTTGATTAATATTGATATTGTGTCCTTCCATGTTAATGTGTAAGCAACGGATTGGCGAAAAATATGCACTTGGCTGGCGTCATGTGTCTCGCAGGAAGCCTTATGTTAGCCTTCCTCCTACCTGGTTGCTAGAATAATAAGAACGGTGGGAAAATTGAAGGGTAAATGTGCTCATTGACTGCCAGAAAGACTAAAGTCTGATATAAAACATTAATAACTGATAAGTTCAGTTTTGATCACATATTACTAATTTCCTGTACATGCAACTTTGAAGGGATTTATGTACAACTGTGGTGTTAATTAACAGTCTGCAGTCAGCGCCATTGGGCGGTAAAGAAAAGCAGTTCCATGGTGTTCGTCATGTGAGTAGGGTCTGTTAGCGTAGCAGAGAGAGACAGAAACAGGCATGCGTACGAGCACACTGACTCACCCTCTTACCCATTAGACGTTGCCCTTTGTGTTCAAAGCTGTTCCCGTGAGAGACCCCTCACTCTGTTTCACATTCAAGCTGGATACCAGTTTTATTTTTTGCCTTGCTGCTGTTCTTTTTTTTTTTTCACACAACATTCTAGAAGGGTTTTTTGTGTGTGAAGAGGAGGATTGATGTATTTTTTATTCACCATTCAGGTTAAAATTGTGTGCATTTTAAATAAAATCTTGTATGGCAGAAACAGGCACGTGTGTGTGTGCGTGTGTGTGTGTGTGCGTGCATATATATTTACACACACACACACACACACACACAGTGCCTTGCAAAAGTATTCACCCCCCTTGACATTTTTCATGTTTTGTTGCCTCACAACCTGGAATTCAAATGGACTATTTGAAGTTTTGCATCATTTCATTTAGAGAACCAAGACGTGTTTTATTTTATTTTATTTTATTTTTTACTGTGGAGCAAACAACAAATAGGACAAAATAATAGAAAACTTCAGCATGCATAACTATTTACCCCCTAAGTAACTACTTTGTAGAGCCATCTTTTGTGGCAATTATAGCTGCAAGTTGCGTTGGATGAGTCTCTATGAGCTTGCCACATCTTGCTTCTGGGATTTTTGCCTATTCCTCAGGGCAAAACCACTCCAGCTCCTTCAGGTTGGATGGTTTCCACTTGAGAACAACAATTTTTAAGTCTGACCACAGATTCTCCTTAAACCACTCGAGTGTTGCTTTAGCAGTCTGCTTCGGGTCATCGTTCTGCTGGAAGGTGAACCTCCGTCCCAGTCTCAAATCACAGGGATACTGAAATCGGTTTTGCTGAAGGATATCCCTGTATTAAGCACCATCCATCTTTCCCTTGATTTGGATCAGTTTCCCAGTCCCTACTGCTGAAAAACATCCACACAGCATGATGCTGCCTACACCATGTTTCATTGTGGGGATGGTGTTCTTGGGGTGATGGGATGTGTTGGGTTTGTGCCAGACATGGCATTTTCCTTGGTGATGAAAATATGCATGTATTCAGTGTAACAGGAGAGTTTGGAAGGCTTGCCTTTTATTTCACTCAGAGTGCATGCAGTTCTTTCTCTGCATTATTAGAGGTGATTGAATCGGGATCTGATTACACCTTATGTTCATTCTGCTTTTCGTTCTGCTGTAAGAACCAAGATTGTTCACTGCTAAAGCTTTGCATTTTATTTCGTTACTGATCTTTGCTTGGTGAAATTGTGTGTCAACTCAATAAAGAGGTTATCAGTAGTGACCTTCAGGGGGAAATGTGTACTCCAGAATAGAACATATGCTTAATATGTAATAACCTTCTGTGATTCTGTAACAGGCAAAGTTTTATGAGAATAAGAAGGGTTAAATAAATAAAGGGAAACATTTCCAGGGGAAAAATCCCTGAAGCAAGTCTAATCTGGTCTGAAAGAGCAGTCTGCGTAGGAACACTGTTGTACTACAGCCAGCTGATGTGGCAAATTGTCCGTGGCTGTGGTTGGGGAAAAAGAGTGACTGGTCAAGGTACACATTAAATCACTGAATTATTTTGTGTTTATTTCTCAACGATGAATGAATCGACAAGAGTACTGAAATATTCAACAACAGTAAAAATAAATAAATTTAGATAACTTTCTTGGGTTTTTCTAGTGCAGGGACTTTCTGATGTTTATTACGTTTCTATTGTAAATCCTTAAATAAAACAACAAGTTTGTTATACAAAAAATCATTTAAATTTTCGATGTTGAATAATTTTTTTTATTATTATTACACACACAAGAAAGCACTTATATTGTATCTGGTTACTCTACTGTCTATTAAGTCTATGTTGCACTTTATTATGTTGATTGATCAAATCTGTTGGTCAAGAAAAAGGAAACAAGTTTTTCAGGAAACAAGTTTGAGGTCTTTAATTTTTTGGGGAACTTTAATATTCTAAATATTGTGCGTAGTTAGAAGGTTTCTTATTAATAATTCAACCTTTCATCTTCAAGCAAAACAGGTACTGTAGCAGAAACATCCCTCAACGACTTGATATGGAATCAAATTGGGACCTTGTGAATTCAGGAAATCAGTGGCAATACCCAGCCCTAAAATATTTAAAATATATATAATTTTTATTTATTTATTTATTTTTGATTTAATGAACTGCTTAATCCTAATTAGGGTCCCGGGAAGGCTAGTGCCCATCTGTAGGCAAAGGTAGATTATACCTGCTTGCCAGGCCATCACAGGGCTGTGTGTGTGTGTGTGTGTGTGCATATATATATATATATAAAATATAATAATAATTCTTGTGCTTTTTTTTGCTCATGTGGGCTGCTGGCCTTGCCTGGGGTTTGTGTCTGCTGAGTGATCTTTGTCTGTTTTAGATTGATTATGTATTTATGACCCAGCTGGGGTTTTTTTTTCTTTCTTTCTTTTTCTTTTTTTTGTTTGATAAAATGCACAGTAGGTAATTTGTTTTTTTTATTATTATTTTGATACTGTCACCTGCAGTACTGCCAAGTGCAAACATGACGACTAAGCCAAAGCCACAGAGAGTGCGCAATTATAAAGCTCAGGAAGATGGTTTTCACTTTGCTCAGCTCTCATAACTGTTTACAGGAATGATGCTCAAAGCTTGTGATGGGTTGTTGTGCAAGATATTCCTTGCACAATCATAATAAACAAATTTAGAGCTACTAATCAGTATAAGTGCAATTTTTGTATTTGAGAAATATATTTTAGAGGTTTGTTGAAGGTATGGTTTCCTGATGTAAGATTATCACCGAAATAAAAAAACAAAACTAAGCATAATGGTTTCTTAACCTTCTAAATGATATATAAAGAGTGGTTATAATCCATCAGGGCCTGCTGCTATAGGAAAATAATCAGCTTTTACCAGCTAAATGTTGATAATTTTCCATTAACAAAATTTTTTTTATTTCTCTTATCTCAGAGAAGTTTGTATATTTTTAACTTTTTCTGTTTATGGTAGTATTTCATGTTGTGGAACGGATGCAGAGCAGGTTCAACAGTGTTGACTACAAAAGAAAGGCTGTAGAGTTGTAATAGAAGTTAATAAGATGGTAATAGCTTTACATTTGGTGCATACACACAAAACTACACAATCATTTCTAAAAATGAATTCTTAGTCTTTATTCTTTATGTATTCGCATTCTACAGGTCTGAACAGGTTAATATAAAGCTGTGACAGTATCCTGGAGGCTTCTTTATGGTCAAAGCTGGACTTCATAATTTTAGATATGCACGCAAATGGTGCGGTCTGATTGGTTTGCTGGTTTGAGTTAAATAACTAATTAGAAAATTTGCTTGTTTTTTGCTAGTTTATGGTACATTAGCAAAGTTGAAAAAGATATTTATGGTTTATTCATTTTTAAATTTCTAAAGGCCGACGATGCTTCTGCACCCTCCATTACACCGTCTTTTGAAACCTATCGCTTTCGTAACCATGGACAAACACTCATGGTTTGTCACGGTCTGAATTTCAATTATGAATATTTGATTTTGCTTTATGGGAAGGTTAGGGTCCTTAGGCTTGTTGTGGTTCCATTCTTTTTATGGCCTTCGGCAGACACCCTTACCCAGAGCGACTTACATTTTCTTCTCATCTATACAATTGAGGAGTTGAGAGTTAAGAGCGTTGCTCGAAGGCCCGACAGTGGTAGCTCGGTGGTATATGCTACTGCCAGTTCCTACCCATAGAAGTCTAGCCTCCCTTTTATATGACCACCCATGTACCCACTACTGGACTACCAACATGGATAACCTTGAAGTGTTGGCTGTTAGCTTGGCCTTTCACTGTGACATGGAATACAATAAATCACACAGTCGGCGGTAGGTTGGATTTTTTTGTATCATTAAGAGGTTTTCTTGCAAAGCCTGAACTGATCAGGGGATCTTTTTACTATATTAAATCTAACAAGTATGTTGAATTTTACAGAACAGTTTTACATTTTCAATGTCGTAAGTATCACAAATGTTCCACTGTACTTCTCTGACTCGATATAGGCACTTTCAGATCAGAGGGACGACTCATAGTTCTCGTGACTGTTGGAGGAAGTTCCCCCATTTTTTGGGGGGTGTTTTCACTGCAGGAGGTGCAAACGGTTTTAATTATTATTCTTACAGCACTGTTTTGTGGGACTGTTTTATTTCCTATTTCTGGGTAGGAACCATGATTGACGTAAGCGTACGCTGATTGGGTCAGTGCAGCACCAGCAATCGCCATGTTTAAAATCCCCCAGAGCAACAGCTCTTGGGTTAGCCTGAGTAGTAAAAAGAAACAAAGGAAGAATCACAGACAAAATGGACAGACAGTGAAGTGCAGATTTTACTAAGCGTGTATGTGACAAGAGGTTCTGACGTGTTTATGCAAAATGTAAAAATCTTTGCCAGCATGTCCTTTTAGCTTTGAAAATTGAGCATTCACCACTCAAGTGTTTGTGACTTCTAGCTCTGCTACGTGCTCCTTTATTAGCATTATCCACGCGTCTCAAATCGGACCGCTTCATGAGCGTGAAACTCATGACACGACAACAAACACCACAGTCTACTTTCCATTGCTTTAGCATTCCCACAGGCAGTGCCAGTGCAAACAGTGGTGACTTTTTTTGGACCCTTCAAAACATCCTTAGAATTGCTTGGCCTGAAATTGCCTCATGGGACACCCAGCATGGTGTTGCGCTATGACGATGGCATACGTGTCTGCCTGATTACGTTCATCACATTCAGGGGTGGCGTGCGAGAGACAAGCCAGAGTTTACAGCGGGATAAAACTTAAAATGCAGAATAATGCAGTTGTTGGTTCTAATCATCAGAATGAATATGTAAAGTGTTTTTATGCCTCTGTGCTTGCGGTTAGCATGACCAGAGACGTGTTTTTTTGCATCTGACCTTGCATCCGTCTGTCCAAGCCGTTGTTGTGAATATGATATTTCAAGAAAGCTTTGAGGGATTTCTTTCAAAGTGTACACAAATTACCAACTTGAACCGACTCAAGCATGAACTCATTAGCTTTTGGAGGTCAAAGGTCAGGGTCACTGCAGCCTCATATGTATCATTGTTGTCAACGTGATCTCGTTTCTTTCTGGTTCAAGAGCAAGCTGGTAATATTTTGGAGGTCAAAGTGAAAGCTCAGTGCAGCCTTATGTTTTGAGCCAATTCTTCGCACAAATATCCATCTTGATACAAGAATGAATTGATTAGATTTTGGAGGTCAGCGGTCAGGATTGCTGCGGCCTTACCGCTATCGTTTGTTTTTGTGTGTGTGTGTGTTTGGGGGGGGTGCTTCGCTACTGGACTGAGGTTGGTATTCATCGAAGGCCTTTCAGTTTTCATTTTTTTTTTCAGTTTGTTTCAAACTATTCAGAACATTTCAATGTAATGAATGTTTGAATGCAACCCTGCACTGATTTTTCTTTAATCAGTCATAGAATGGCAGATGTGTGTGTGAATCTTAGTGTAAATGTTCTGGTTTAAGATGCGTTCATTTATGTCTGTATTAGGAATTGTTTTGAACTTAAATTAAAGAAGGTAAAGCAGAGGTAAGTCCTACAGGAAGTTAACTATCAGCCGTTATATTGACAGGAACAGCTGGCATAAAGCCTCACTTTATATTCATGTATTTCACATCATGATTGCAGGTTAATGTAACTACATACCTGATGTATTATTGAAATCATAGCACCATGTGTGGGGAAAAATATGAAGCACAGGAAAAGAAACTCGCTCTTCATCTGGATGTGAGAGTTTTATTACAATGCCGGTGTTTATTACTGATGCCACCCTGTGAAACAGGATGAATAGGGATAAAGGAAAGGCTTTTTTTAGAAAGAAGTTTTTATTCGTTTTTCCCTCACAAGCTATTAAGTATAAGGTTTTGAACAAAGTATGTTTTCAGTAAGAAACCAGGAACATTAAAATAGCGGGGAGATGACCTCAGTGTCACGAGGACTGAAAGATTTTTTTTGTATCTCTGTTCCACTTAAGCTGTTCAGTAGTGGTAGTTTTTGGTAGTTATTGAAACTCACGGAAATGTTAATAACCGTTCTGGACACACAACAGTATTCGTCTGAAGGTTGGGCAACACGGTACTTCAGATAAGAACAACACCCTGCTACACTAATCCATGAATCTATAAATCCATGTCCCAGCTAGGGGTGAGTGGATGAGGAGACTTGGGCTGTAGAACCTGCCTGACAATAAAAGGTGACATGTGATTTATTGATTTATTGTTGGAAGATGCAGTCAGTAGGGACATCTTATCGTCTGTTCTCTTCCAGGAGGTCTGGTCTGGCTGTCTACATGGAATATAACTTGGCTTAGAAACAGTTAAGAACCATTCACAGCATTTAAAGTCACTAGTCGTCCCATTCTCATCGTTTCCTGTGATCTTCTGCACAGTTGGTGTTTGATTGGATCGTACTGTGCATTCTCATCTTCTGGTCTTGGGACGAGAATCTGTCTGTGGTGCTTTTAGCTCTAGGTTTCTAGTGTCAGGAATAGGAATTTGGGAATGGCTGCGGGGGAGCAGTCGACCTTGTCAATCCTTCACTCAACTTGTATCAGCGCGATTGACTTGTTCCTTGATCTGATTCCTTGAAAATCTTTTAATGCTGTAATCCCCCACCAGCATGGAGTGTTGAGACATGGAGATGAACATGTCCACCTCAATGTCCTCTGGCGTCAGTTTTAAGGACTGTGACCTTGACCGTTTTTTTTTGACGATCTTATTGAGGCCCGTTTATCAAAATAAAAAAAATTAAAATTCTCACACGTATAAGATCTGCCTGTTGTCCTTTATATTAATGTGTCCCCATGGTTATCAGATAATAATTTCACCTCTGAGGTACAAGTGTACATATTGATGTGTAAAAGTGAAACAGACTATTCTAATTGAAAAATTGTCCAGCATTCACCAAGATCACCTGAGCAGTTTACAAGCCTTGACGTGGTTCGTACTGAAACAGGAAATGCTGAAAAACGAGCCTGCTGATGCAAATTGGTGCGCTCTCAGCATTTCATACACCTATTCAACAGAGAGCAAGTATGAGCGAGCCTCCTAAGTGTCAACAAATCTTAGCAGAGGAAGTCCAGAGTACTACTAGTACTTCTGGTTTGTGCACAATTTAAAACACACAAACCTCACACATTTACGGAAAGGGAGGAATGTTGAAAAGCAACTGCTGCAGCGGACCGCAACCCAATTTGCAAAGAGCTGCTCCCCTACAGTATACAAAAAAATGGTGTTAGCGGTACCGAATCCAAGATGTACAGTACCAAGTCAATGTACAAAGGGGCAATTCAGGAATAAATTGATGTAGTGAAATAAAAACAGTGAATCATAATTTTAGATTATTGTTCCTAACAGGACCATCTTGCTGTGTTGCGGATGATGCGGGTGACTGTATGATACAGGTGTACTCTGCCCTCGCTCAAAGTCGGCTGGGACGGGCGCCAGTCTCCCCGCGACCCTAATGAGGATTAAGCGGTTCAGAAAAAGAACGAAAATGAATGAATGCTCCTAACAGAGTCAGAATTAGGGCGTCTCAGAATATGTTAAATTAGAAACGAATGCCTCTTGCGGTCTCAATTTTAATGAAAAATTAAGCTGTCAATTTACTCTCACCTATGGTCACAAGCTTTGGGTAGTGTCCGAAAGAACGAGATTGCGAATACAAGCGGCTGAAATGAGCTTCCTTCGCAGGGTGACGGGCTCTCCCTCAAAGATAGGGTGAGAAGTTCTGTCATCTGGGCGGAACTTGCTGCTCCTTCGCGTTGAGAGCAGCCAGTTGAGGTGGCTCTGGCATCTGATTAGAGTGCAGCCGGAAGAGAACCCGGGGCCGACCCAGAACACCTTGGAGGGACGACGTCTCTCGGCTAGTCTGGGACACCCCCGGAAGAGTTGGAGGAAGTGGCCGGGGAGAGGGACGTCTGGATCTCACTGTATAGGCTGCTGCCCCTGCGACCCGAACTCGGATCAAGCGGAAGAAGATGAATGAATGCCTCTTGCGGTGTGACATGGTGACGTGGTGGTTAGCGTGTCTTCCTCATAGCATGAGTGTTCTGGATTCGAGTCCCGGGCTTGGCGAGCACGTATTTTTGTGGAGTTTGCATGTTCTCCCCGCGCTTGCATGAGTTTTCTCCGGGTACTCCGTTTTTCTCCTTCGGTCCAAAGACATGCACATCAGGCTGATTAGCTGTTCCCAATTGCCCTTTGATGCGGATGTGAGTGTTAATGGAGTGTTTATTGGTTGTGTGTTGCTTTGTGATGGTCTGTCGAACGATTCAGGGTGTACGCCGCCTTCGCCCAGTGTCGGCTACGATAGGCTTCAGCTTCCCTGTGATGCTAGTAATAGGATCAACAAGTGAGTGATTGTTTATAGTTTACCCAAAATCTTTTGGCGTTACAGCTGAGCAAAGTTTATTCCTTCCTGGCTTTAGTGCTCCAGAGTTAATACATCACGGGTTTAACTTGTTAATAACATTTCAGGTGGTCTATCTGTAAACGCTGCATCTAAAATTTGTGTGGAACATCCCCAGTTAAAATTTTGGCAGAGAAGAACATCAGATCCATGTCAATTTTAAAGCAGCTGTTTGACTGATGACAATAAAATACTGTGTCCTGAGCAGTCCCATCTTCTCTCTATCTGGCGGAACAAACATTATTAACCCAAACGTGACGTCATGTGATTCATGCACTCAAACCAAATCCGACAACACTGTAATTTTTTTTAAATCCACAAATTGGTTTTATTTAAGGTGTTTTGAAAACGTGGTGTGTTTTAAAAGCAAGTGAATTGCTCTCTGTTAACTGACCCCTCTGGCACGCCGCTTTTAAAGAGGATGTGAAAACGAAACTCGGCTACATGCCTTAGAGCCAGTTGTGTGCAGTAAACAATGAGTACATAAACCAAAGAAAGTACATGCTTGTACGCACGTGTGTGTGCGAAGGCGGGCACATGGTTGCACAACACACTCGGCTGGTTGTTCTTTGGATTATTCTCTCTCTCTCTCTCTCCTCAAACAAGTAGTCTTGCTTTTAACGGTTGCCGAGTTGTTTGGCAACCACGTGCTTTTCTCAAACAGCACACAGTCTTTACGATGTTGTTTTTAAGCAGTTTCAGACCCGAATTTCACTTGAAATGCACAGCATAAGTAGCCGTACCCTGACATTAAAGTTTTCTATGTAAATGTAGGAAATTAAATGTATTCATAGACTTCAAACTCTACTAAAAAAAAATAAGTGACAATGTTACACTTGGACTGAAATCTGAAAACTGAGGCAAGGAATAAAAGTTTCGTCTCATAACTTATAATTTTCCACATATAGCTAGTCATAAATAATAAAGAACTTGTGAATAATAGTTTCAACACATCAGATTTGTTTATGTACGGATGTAAAATTAATTTGGCCAAGCACACTGCGAACAGTAATTCAAATTAGTTTGGATCAGATCAGCTACTAGACAAACACAGTTGCCTGTTATATTTGTGACAGTGATGATAATGCATAGATTTAGGCACCGCTTAGAAGCAGAGCTTCCGATATGTAGATTTATTGATGGGTGTCTGTGGCTGGTGTTATAAGGGTAGCGTGGATCCTTTAAATGATTGAATCAGCTTCAGTCCCAAAGGAAAAAAAAATCTTCACTGCGTTCCCCCACTATGGTCTGAAGTGAAAGAAGGAAAGCTTACAGTGGGTTTTCTTTTCACCGCCTTTTACTCGCTGATCTCCTTGTTTATTTGTTTCTCCCATTTTGTTAGTTTAATTATCTGTTTATCGAGTTCATGTTCCGTGCTCATGTTTAATGTTTGACGTTGTTTTTCTCAGTGAAACTTTGTATGCCCACCTGAGTTACATTCAGGGTATTTATTCTGTGTAAGTTTGAGCGGTGGTGTATCAGCATCTATAAAATAAAATAAAAAGAATTTGATGATGCATGATGGTATAATAATACCATTATTTTCTAAGTAGTAGGTGACACTTAAATAATCGTTTAATTGTGCAGCTCTAAAAGCTTTCAAGGTTTAAAACATTAAAGGTACAACTCATCTTTCTTTTACGTGGTTCAAGGTTTTAATATCTTAACAATAAAGATGGAAAGTTGCAATATCTATAAAGTAACGGTACTTGCAGATTTGCTCCTCTTATTTATATATATGCATCTGTATCACTTTCAGTAACAAGATTAGGTGCACAAGATTGATACACCATCGGCTGAGAGGTCTCACATGGTCACACGGGTATTTTCTATACCGCTTATCCTTAAGCAGGAGTCGATTCCGGGAGAGAGGCGGGGTACCCTCTGATCAGGTCGCCAGACTGTCACAGGACTAATACAGACACGGACAACCATTCACACCGACAGGCAGTTTACAGCAGCAGGTTGAGCTAACGTGCATGTCTTTGGATTGTGAAAGGAAGGCAGCGCACCTGGAGGTAACCTAAGAAACATTGGGCAAACCCGAAAACTCCACACAGAAGGTCTCTTGGCTGGGATTCAAACCTGGAAATTTCTTGCTGCGAGTGAGGTGACCCTGCTGAACACTTTAGCAGCAATGCCTCCTACCACAAAGAGTAAATAATATCCCTAAGTGGTGCGTGTAGTCCTGCTGCTGTTTCACTTATTCTGCAAACACAGGATGAGGTGGGTTTGAGTCACACTTTTTTTTTCATAATTTCCTTTTTTAAAGAACATGGGGTGGATTGGACAGTGTAGATGGATCACATGGCATCCCCCGGGGGAAAAAAAAAAAGTATGGTTAAGGATAGTACTAACTGCCTGAACCAACAGCCGGAACACTATCAGTTTGTTAACCTTTGTATGAGCTCGGGTTGACTCATAAGGAGGACGCGTAGGAGGTTAATTACACTTGCGCTTCTTTGGCCAGACCTGCACTCATCTGTTGACCTTGACTAATGCCCATCCACCTCCTCCTCTTTCCCTCCACACTGCTCTTACTAACCCTTTTTCTTTTTATTTCCCACCCTATTTACTGGCATACTCGTCGCTTATCAGTTCACCATTCTGCCTTATTTTCTCACTTCTGTTTTTAACGGTCAGTTAAGATAAGCCAGAGTAACCGTGTGGAAACCATGTTAGCATTGCCCCTGGCTACGAGATGTACCATAAGAACGCAGCACTACTAGCGAAATAAGTAGGAGTGTGAGCGTCTCCCGTACATACAGAAACATGTGCAGGTGGAATGTGGTGCACATTTCCACACACTGTGATCTGCAGTGTCGATCTGCGCTTGTGTGGGTATGTGTGGCCATTAACCTACTTTCTGAGCTGCAGAGTAAAAGCTTCTTAAAGCCATGTATACGGCTTCTTATAAAGTTGGGATTACCCCGTCTATATAAAACGCAGCCGGGGGGGGGAATAAATCATTTTGTGGTTTAACAAATTGTAAATTGTATTTAGTTCAGGAGATCTGGAATAAATAGCACTGTAGATCCAAAACAAGCAAATGATCATGCAGTTCAAAGGGAATTATTAACCTGAATGGATTTCTGTGGTTGAATCTGATTAAATCGTAATTCTGATTTGTTTGAAAAGGGTGTCAGGGTTCGAGCTTGGAATTTTTCAGCGTGGGTCAAAATGGCCACAGGTCCTCTCAAAGGTGGGCGTTTCAAAATGTTTTTTTCCCCCGAAGGGGTGTGTGTGTATGTATATATGTGCCATTCCACAGAAATTATGAGTCTTTTATCCAAAATGAGCGACTAAATGCACTGTACAGCATTCCTAGGGTTTACCCTGATGTTGATTTAGCAGGACAAACAAGGAAAACGTTGACTGTCAAGTCTCCTATTAATCATTTATGAAAGAGGTGTAAAATCCAACTCAAAATGGCGGCCCAAAACCAGAACGCTGTCAGTGGGTGACTTTGGTGGATATGTGAGAGGTTTCTTTCACAAATCAATTTTAAAGCTGCATAGCATAGTAATCAAGTCCTAATTCTCCTTTTGTTATCCTGAAATATTTTAATGATCAGATGTTGTTATATGGCCCGTTTTTTAAAGAGCGTAACTGCGTAACGGGTCGCGTCACACGTCTCGCGAACCAAAGATGAACTTGTGAACCATCCTAGCAATGATCACTGTACACAAAATGGCACAAAAGGTGACGGCTCATTAAAATCTAAAACTGTACAGCTAAAAACACTAAGCCTTGCGTAAACAGATCCTATAATACAAGGTTTCGAAATGTTGGCATCGCGACTGTTACGCTGGTACACACTTGTTTTCTAAACGAAATGCCAGAGGACCTGTCGTCTGCTAAGTGAGAACACTATCCTACCCAAGTACAAGCACTTTATTTGATGACGTTTCACCCAAGTTTGCCACACAGCATGTACACAAACGACAGAAAGCAGTGACGTGTCACACACTTCCGCTGTGTTATGCAGTCACGTGCATTCCGAGACCACGAGGGTGACTGTCCAATCGTCTAAAATCAGGTAACGCAACCACATCGGAAGTAAACGCGAGTTCTCGTAATCACACAATTCGCCTAGTTATTGTTTTAGATGAAAATGTTCGCTTTTCCCCTCATGGTTTAAGAGAAATATGTGCTTTGATTAACCACATGCATCTACACTGTTTGAGTCGCATGTTACACAGTGCGCCGAATAAATTCTTCTCACAAAGAATGCTGTTGCTGGTTTCAATCGAAGTCTGTCATGGAGGATTTTAAAGTTTTTAAAGTAAGCTGGTTTAAAGCGGTTAAGTCTAAGCTAAAGCGCTATGATTCCTGAAAAGCTGCAATGTGTCCCTGTGTAACACGTCACTGTTCACAGGCAGTATTTCTTTGAGGATATTTAATTGACTGCCAAATTTATGACATCACTGACCAGGTACTTCGCTTTTGTTGAGGGTTTATTTGGCAGAGAGAGGGAGAGAGTCTGTATGGTGCAGACTAGGTGTGCATGCTTTTTCGTGTCACAGGTCACCACAAAAAGTTTTGTTATGAAGATTTATGGCAGAGATTTGCCCCTGGGCTTGAAACACAAAAATGTTATATGGGGTGTAATTGAGTCATAGCATCACAAAAGAGAAAGGTCATTGTGATTTAAGCTATGATAGATTGGACATACGAGTTTTGCCGTACGCACAGGTGAATGTCTGTCACAGTTTAACACACTACAGTAGTGTGCAGTGACGATTATGCACAACCAATTTTGTCTAAAAGGTCTCCTAATAAAATGAAGTAAAAATTATTTTTGGGTGAAAATGTATTGAACAATGCTATTGTAGGCCATGCATGCATACATACACAGATACTCAACGTGCGCTATATGAACATTCGCAAGGCACGTCGTTGGCTTGCTGCGCTGCGGCCATCATTGGGAGGTGAACCAATGTAAACAAACACCGCCTCACACGTCTAGTTTACAGTACGAACCTCAATCACTGGGGTTTATATATATATATTATTTATTATTATATATTTTATTTATATATATGTACTTATGCATGTTTTAAAGATTTTAGGGCTACCAAGAAATGGTTCCAGTATTGATTGAAATGTGAAAATAATGCTATTATTTATAGTCATAGTTTGTTATTCAAATATTTCATATATATGAAATATTAAAA
>JBCNYG010000008.1:3246068-3257160 GCA_039654305.1 Porochilus rendahli | reverse complement strand
TGCGATGGCCTGGCGAGCTGTCCAGGGTGTACCCCGCCCTCGCCCAGAGTCGGCTGAGATGGGAGCCAGCCTCCCCGTGACCCTAACTAGGAATAAGCGGTTCAGAAAATGAATGAATGAATGAAAGCCTCGACCGAACCAACTGGGGCAACAATGCAATGGAGATTACACGCTGTGATCAAGAATAAATGTACTCAATTAAAATTTGGCGTTTGCGTTCAGTTTTTACCTTTTTCCTATTTCTTGGTTAAAATTTTTTATTATTGTTGTTATTATTATCATTTTATTGTAACAGTGGGTTATGTAACTGGCTCCGGATCTGAACCAACTCCATCAGTGGTATTAGTTGTTACCCACTCTGCTCATCTCTCAAGTCTGTAATAGTGCCGTGAACGTGATAACTCTGCAGTTAGTGCCTTGAAACAGGATGTAAATATCTCGGTGTTGGTGTTTAAAGTGTGTAACAAGGTTTGTTGCTCTAAAAGTTTTCGTTTCTGCGATCATGCATGCAACCGCAACGTTGTATGTGTGTGCCTGGCTGAGAGTTACAGAACGCCGTACCGGTCAAGGAAATATATGGAGCTGTGGAAAGCCGCAAAGGTGATTTTTAGTTTGCGTCCCTCATGGGAAATGCGTCTCCGATCGAATACTGGGTTATTTATCAGTCATAAGAATTTGTCGCCTTTGGGTTTTGAGATCAATGACGAAGGGATTACTCATTAACCTTTTGTTACATGATCTCCAGAAAGCTCAGGTTCTGATTGCGTCTTGTGAAATGTGTCTGATGTGTGAATGACGTATGTGGCGATACGAAACCAAGAATAAGCAGCGTCAAACTCCCACAAGTCTTAGGTTTGAATTTTTACTGTGGACTCATGAGATTGTTCTTCCACACACTGTCTGACACATGCTGTGTAGCTCACTGTACATTTACGCTACTGATCCGGTGTTAATAAAATTAAAACAATTTGGTGTACAGGAAGGTTAGAGGATCATGATGAAAGAGTGCTTGATGGACAAAGGTTCTGGGTTCAAGTCCTGGGCTCGGCAAAAGCATTTCTGCGTGGAGTTTGCAGGTTCCGTGTGTGCTTGCGTGGGCTCCCTCTGGGTACTCCAGTTTTCTCCCACAGTTCAATGACATGCACGTTAGGCTTATTGGCTCTTAAATTGCCTCTGGAGTCCCCTTTCTGGGAGTGTGAATGGTTGTGATTATGTTGCCCTGTGATCTTTATTTATCTGTCTGTCTTGTCCACTTGTTTATTGTCTTTTTCTCTCTCTCTTACTTATTCTTTCTTCTCTCTGTCTTGAGTGTTTTAATCTTTAGATGTCAGAGATTCTCTTTCTGTAAATGTTTTTAATTGACTGAAAGTGGTAGATTTGCATCTTTCAAACCTGCTCTTTAATGTTTAAGCTCATGTCTCTGGTCAGATTGGAATGGATTCCCCTGTATGATTCTTTTTTTTAAAAAAAAAAACATTTTGTACTTTGTCCTTGTAGAATCACAGGCAGGACAAAATCCCCCTTATTTTCAGTCACGTTTCAGCACCAACACCCCCCACCCCCCTTCCTGGTCTATTGTAGAGCAGAAACCCAGATGTTTGAGCGGCAGAGCGCCGAGTTGCCACCTGCGTTCTGTCAGTCATAACACCACTTCTCAGTTTCCGTCCCCCTTTTTAACAGGTTTGCCGTTTTCGTGCTTGTAGATAAGACCCTCTGATTGGCTGCTGTACTGTGATGTAGCTTCTTCATCATTCTGTACATCACTAACAGAAACCCCAGATGGTTATTTTGTAGTAGGTTAATTTGAAGTAGTAGGCTTGGCGATTGAATGAATGAATGATCATGTGTCACTGCTTCTCGTGTCTGATGGAAGGGCGTTTATATACACCGAATTTGTATTTCCATCAGAGTCTTGTTTGTAAGGCAGCTAATAGACATCAGACCCCGACTGACTGCAGTGTTAAGATTTCAGCATCAGCATATTGCTTTTTCTTTTTTTATACGAGTTACATGGGAAAGGAAATGCACGGTATGAGTGGTGTAACGATTATTTGATATGAGGCTCTCAGTTCTAGAGTCTGTTGTAAAATCCTGATATTACCCAACGTACCTTTCTCTTAAAAGTAGCTTCTTGTTTTTATTTCAACTCCGGAGAAGCTACAGGGTTTTAAATAGAAGCTAATTGTACTAGCCAGAACTAATACCTGGAATAAATGAAAACAGGGAGTTCCAGATTGGACTCATTATTTCAGGGGTGGAGGTGGGGGGGGTCAGTAACCATTTTAAGCATCTCCTTAGTTAAAAAAAAACTTTATTGCTGAAGCATTCTAACAACAATACAGTGCCGCCTAAATCTGACATTGTTTATAATATACTGATTACGAGACTTTTAACAGGCTGTTGCAGGTGCAACTTGCGAACAGATTTTCAGCAGGAATGGTTCATTCATTAAGGCACAGAGGGGCGAGTGTTTTTATTTTTATTTTTATTTTTTAAATAAATAAATAAATAAAATAAAAACCTTACCGTGGAGGGCAGATAACTTGATTGGTAACAAGGAACTATTTTAGTGGTTCATCAGCAGGAGGTCAGCCTCCAGCAAACACATTCTGTCAAGCATACCAGGGTTTGCTTCAATACTAAGGCTTAAAAAAATAAATCTACAGTGATATTTTCTACTGTGATATTTTTTGTTATTTTAATAATAGCGATATCTACAGATTAATATTATACTAGCAAAATAATGTTCCTAGAAAAAAGAACATAACCAGACAGGCAGATTGTTTGACGTGTACACATGCCGAGGATATTCATTTGGCTGGTGATATGAACGCTTATATCGCGATACAATAATTTATCGATATATTGTCCATCCCTGAACACCACACGCAATGGAAAAAGCAAGCCGAATGTACTAAAGCAGTCATCTGTTACAGATGGCTAGGCTGAAATTCAATATTTCAAAGCACTTGTTTCATGCACAATCTACCTAAATCCAGATGATTTAAAGCCCCGATTGTCACGTAGAAATGTAGGCTGACTGAGTCGCCAGTGCTCCTGGTGACCCGTTCCCAGAGGAAACGACAGACCACAGTCACGCTGCACGGGCTGGAAATGTTTGTGTTTCCATTCACACGCCAGATATGCGCACATGCACGTCTCAGTTTGGGACTGTGTTCGTGCGCGTCTCTGCCCGTGTAGGTGTGCATGTTTTGAAGTTCTGAAGTATCCGAATCTGTCATTTACCTCCCAGAATGTAATGAAATTACAGTGCAGGGTGATGATAGTCTGGTTGCTACCTTGTGCTGCCTCACTGATGCAAACATCTCATCCTGCCAGAACTACACAGATCTTTGTCTGTTTTTGTATTTCATATCAATTTCTACGTATCTCCAAGTTATAAACACATCATAGACATTACGAGGCATAGGTTGGGATATGGCTGACTCAGTCTCTTGAACCGTTCTTTGACATTTATTATTTATGGGACAGATTCTTCTGGGCCACTTATTTTTATGTCACTATTAAATATAAATCTTCCAATACAACAACATGGAGACTTGAAAATAATCAGCTTGAAGGGCCTGTTCATTAGTGAATGGTCTGAATTTTGTCTTCTGTTATCTCGTGATCAGGAGGTCACGGGTTCGAATCCCCGTTAGACCCCCACCATGCTAAGACCACTGGGTAAAGTCATAACCACAAGTGTGCTTCTGTCCATCCAGCAATATAAATGGGTACCAGTAAAATACTGGGAAAGTAACCTGCGATGGATCAGCATCCTATCCAGGAGGAGTTGAACTCCTAGTCACTTCACGCCACAGAATCCAGGAATAACCTGATGAGCCACAAGGCTCGGGTGTAAAAAGCCCAACAGACTTCCTGGTGAAACCACCCCAGCTCACGGCCTTAGTATCTCTTATTCGCTTGTTTTGGTTCTGTGTCTGTCTGAATTATATTATTGTCATGTTGTAATTATTCTGTCTGGATTATTTTGCACATGCGTAATAGCTTGGCAGTGCTCCACAGATTCACAGAAAGGGTAAAAGTGTTGGGAAACAGAAGCAGGTGTAAGATACTCGCATACAGGAGAAAGCAAATGGTTTGAGAAAGACATTGTGGCTGATTCCATTATTTCCAAGAGCTACCACTGCATTTCATGTTAATTCAGTATTTATTGGCTCCCTTTAAATAAAGACTTGATAGAATACCTGTATCTAATATCACACCGGCATTACATTATGTACAGGAATCAAATGGGATTTGCTTTATCTTGTTCTCTGATGATATGATCGTCATTTCTGCTGGCTTGGTGAACTCAGGCTTTCGAGAGCGTAAACAGCTTTCGATCTCATATGACGTAGAGACATATTGTGTGCATGAGAAGGCTTTTTCTCTTCAAACAGGAAATCCTCTGGGCTGATTTTGTCCCACACTGTCGTTTGGCTGCTGAGTAGTGTACTTGCCTATTTCCCCCACCTCCTCTCGGCTCTCCGCTACGAGCAAATGACTCAGCGCTTCTACTCCTTTTGCGAGCTTCAGTATAGAAATATGGGGAAGAGTTTTTCCCCTGAGCGATGAGTGTTAGCAGCGCGTCGTCGGCTTAAGTGTCACTACACCAACACCACCTCCGATATGGTGCGCGTTTACCAGGTGACGATATGCATCATAAAGTACGACTGCAGTAACGAATCAGTGACATGGCTGAAGCTTGGTAGAAACTGTAATAAGCTAACAGAGTGATTTGGAGTATATTATGAAGCATGTTATGGTATTGGATTGAAACGAGGCTGAAAATGGCAGGACACACTGTATGCCACAGTATAAATCTTGTTCTAATGTGCTTAATATTTCGCTCATTTGTTGGAATGTGAGAAACCCTGGAAGCTGACTGGTTCAGTCAGCAGATTAGCCGAGCAGGTCACTTTGACTATTATTTAGGTTTAGGATTTAGTAAAATTATCATTGCTTACCTGTGGAAAATAATATTCAGCTTCTTTATGGCCGGTCTTCTACAACGGCAACTTCCACAAACGTCCTTATTTCAAGATATCAGCTGAGATTTCCATTGTGAGTGTAAGGACAGCTATTCTAGAGAGATCCATTTGTATGTTGCTCTCGCCATCCCTGGATGGTGGTGATCCTGTGTGACCATGGAAGCAGGAGCATCTTTTTGAAAAGTTGGGGGGAAAGGGGTGGGAAGAGCCCTTCCCAGCCGACTCTAGATTAGTAGATTGTCTGATTATTAGACATATTAAGTGAGTGAAAGTAAATCGTGGAAGACGGTTACATCAGTCTGGCTGAACCGATTAGTCTGCCGGGGGGTAACTGTAAGTATCTGTGATGATGCTGAGAAGCACCTGTTTTATTTTAGAAAAAATGTCTATAACATACAACCATGACCCTGATATTATTCTGCGTCTTATCCTGACGTATTCCCTTCTTTTCCTAGTACTTCATTTACTGTTCCACAAAAATGCAATCCATGGTTCAGTGCGTTAATAAAGTGGGTCTGAACAGAAAGCATGTTCAAGACTGAAAAGCAAACATGTTTCTGGGTCTGATGTGAGGCTTTAACTTTACTTGCAGGCCCATGATGAGCCCCATGAGCCATAGCTGCCACAGCTAGTCAGAAGCTGCACCATGGCCAAGCCGGGGACCGACAGAGATGGAGCCATGGTGGAAAAGTCGACTGGGAAGAAGGTGACACCCACTACTGTTACTTCATGCCATGCCAGTGTGTGTTAATTAAAGAAAGGAACGAGTAATACAGGTGTTTGTTAACAGTGAGTAAATAGTGTCACTTTTTAGGGCCATGCTACTGATTGCTCAATTCTGATTGATCAGTAGGGGTTTATATTAATGTACTCATTATATTACTGTCATTTATTTGATCCTGTATGAGTTGTTCCTTCAATTTTCCCAACATGCAAATTACCAAAGGGTGTGACATCACTACTGATTGACCTGACTCTCTCTGTGACATCACTACTGATTGACTTGTTTCTCTGTGACATCACTACTGATTGATCTACACACAGTGACATCATCACCTCTTGTACACACTTTTGACACCATCCCATTCAATTCTATTTCACCAATAGCTTGACCTCTGTGTTCTCCCTCTGTGATGTAACTGAAAGGGCACTTTCGCCCCCTCTGAGTAGTATATAAATGTAATGTTTACGGTGACTGAGGCCCGATGGCAGATTTGATCAAAGATGGTTTAATTAATAGTCTTGCGGTGCTCTGAAGAATTTAAATCTTCAATCTTCCATTTATTTATACTTTTTTCTTCTCTGCAGAGTAAAGATAAAATCTCCCCATTTACCAAAACTCCGAAGCTGGACCGGAGTGAGATTATGGGGAAGGAGCGGAAGCCAAAATCTTCCATGAAGCGCAAGCTCTCCTTCAGTGTCAGCCCGCCTGGCAACGAGGAGAGGGACTCGGACACAGGTCAGTTTCATTCTGGTACAAAATTCCAGTTGTGTTCATGTGTCTCAACGCTGCCTCCTGTGGTTAGTTCTGGAAACAGTTAAACCTGCGTGCGCGCGCACACACACACACACACACACACACACACACACACACACACACATCCTGTGGCCCCCCTCCAGTTATATAACAGCTGAGCCAGTGTCATCCAATAAGGAAGATGGAAATGTTACGCATGTGTGTGACGAGAGAGGGACTAGATCTAGTTGTTTACACTGAGAATTGTGTTTTCTGTGATGGTATGGGATTATAGTGCTTCTCCTTCTCAGGTATTGAAAGTTGTGGATGCATGTAATCTGTGAGCAGTGGAATTTACTTAATTCCCTTGAAGAACAGAGACATTTTTCAGTTGATTTGTAAAAGAACACATGCTTGGTATCCTAAACATGCATTGAATCCCTTTTGATGTATGTAGAGAAAGAGGAGAGGTTTTTGTTTGTTTGTTTGTTTTTTGGGCCTTCAGTGGCGGAGCCCCCTTTACGCCGTAATGAAGCGCATTGTGTTTACTGCTTATCATCTGAGCGAGTGGGGGAGCGAGCGAGTGAGTGTAACGCAATGCTCTCCTCTCCCGTTCCCCCTCCTCCCCCTTTCCACCCCATCTCGACCTCCTCCTCCTCCTCCTCCTCTCCTTCCCTGCTTCTCTGCTTCTGCACTGTAGATGACTCTGACCCCGGCCAGTCGAGCGATATGTGGGGAGAAAGATTACTTCCTCCCTGCAGGATATACGCAGGTAACTGCCTCAGCTAAATCCGCCGCTCTGCTGTGCCACTCAAAGGAAGCAAAATGATCGGCGGAGAAACTCTAGCCGTTTTGCAGACTGCTTAACTCAGCAAGCATGGGCACCATATTGATGTGCGTCAGCCTTAAATAAATCCCAATACACCCTCTGCCTTATATACTGCATATAACTTTTTTGACTTATAATAATAATTCAGGTTTAATGATATGAAATTCTGTCTGGGAACTGCTGTATTAGAGTTCTACTAACAACTCCTACCGCATGAACTTTCTGTAGCACTTTCCATTTCTTGGTGAGGGAATCAGTGATTGCATTGATTTATCTTCTGTTGATGCTGAATATACAGGATCTTTTTTTTTTTTTTTCCTTGGGTATTTTCCCTCACTGTTTTATATTGATAACAGTTGGCTGTCTCCAGGAAAACACATCTGCTATTTCCATTTATACGCATGCCTTAAAAATCATGCACACACATACGATGTGACTGATTTCAATGCATAATGCATGAATCTAGACAAGCTTATAACAATTATTCCTAACTGATATGGTTTTGCTACGCATTAGAAATCTTTTTTTTTTTTCCTTTTTTTTTTTAAATGAAGCTTTTAAGCTGTCACGTGGAATTCAGATTCATTTTTGGTGATCGTCTCTTCATGCAGATAAAGACGGTCCTGATAAAAAGAGGGTAAAAAAAGAGCCTGGGGGTAAGAAGTCCACCCCTGTGAATATTTTGTTCGGTTATCCACTGTCTGAACGCAAGCAGATGGCCTTGCTGATGCAGATGACCGCAAGAGACAACAGTCCAGGTAATTACAGCTGCCTTACGTGATCTCTTCTGAACTTTTTTTTTTGGTCTATAAAATTGTGTGTTAAATTTTCTGGTAAAACTTATACCCATCAGCCATAACATTTAACATCACCTGGCTGGGACTGGTCTGTGTTCATGCAGCCCCATACACTGAGTGTTCTGACACCTTTCTATCATAGCCATCATTAACAGTTTCAGGAGTTTCTGCTACAGTAGCTCTCCTGCGGGCTCAGACCAGACAGTCTTCACTTTCCATGCGCATCAATGAGCCGGCTCCAAGCGACTGTGGCAAAGCGTGATTGATCCGAGCCTTATCCTTCGTTCAGGCATTCATTTACTGAACCGCTTAATCCTACTAGGGTTGCGCGGGGGCAGGAGCCTATTTCGGCTGACTGGGATAATGGAGGGTTGCACTCTGTACAGTTCAGCCGGCCATTGCAGGGCCAACACACACTCAAACCTTGGGGTAATTTGGAACACCCAATTACCCTAATGCTATGTCTTTGGACATGTGGGAGGAAAACTGGAGTACCCGAATAAAATCCATAGGAAACCTACAAAAGCCCTGGGAGAACGCCCGAGGCTCAAACGCAGGACCTTCTCTAATGCTGTTAATGTTATGGCTGACCGGTGTATAACAAAGCCTATCCTTTTTCAAATCGCAGTGAATCTTCGACATGCCGCCTTCATATTCTATTCCATCCTCCTGTTATTCTAAGCAAGACTGAGCATGTAGCAAAACTTAGTTGTTTCTTTTTTCTTTGGAAGAGATCTCAAAATATAATTTGCAATATTTTTTCCTACAATGTAGACACCACTCCGAGCCACCCCTCACAAGCGCCAGCCGTGCAGAAAAGGACACCAAATAGCTCTACTTCACGTCAGAAAGACAAGGTGAACAAGAGGAACGAGCGCGGGGAAACACCACTGCACATGGCAGCTATCAGAGGGGACGTCAAACAGGTCAAGGAGCTGATTGGACTAGGGGCAGATGTAAACGTGAAAGATTTTGCAGGTGATGTTTTCTTTAAAGCTGCTGATTTTTATACAGGAATGCATTATTTACTCTCGTTATAAACGCTGATTCTGGTTTTGTAGGTTGGACACCACTACACGAAGCTTGCAACCTCGGTTACTATGATGTAGCGAAGGTTCTTATTGGTGCAGGAGCTGAGGTGAACACGCAGGGACTGGACGATGATACGCCTCTTCATGATGCCTCCAGCAGTGGACACAAAGATGTAGGTTTCACTGCGACGTTTTCTGAGAAATCCAGTGTTTGATTGAAGTCTTTACTAACGTGAAAGATCAAGGGGAAAAATATAGCACTACTGCAGGCAGACATTCTTAACAGGGTATTTTCTGTCAGATGACTGACCCACCTACTCTTTTGCAGATTGTGAAGTTACTCCTGCAGCATGGAGGAAATGCCTTTCAGGCAAACAAGAGAGGCGAGCGGCCGGTGGACGTCGCCGATTCTCAAGAGGCCGAGCAGCTACTGAAGGGGGAGATCCCATTGTCTGACCCTGATGACAGCTCTTCAGGTACAGCAACATTAACTTCTTTTTATCTGCACCATGTGGCAAAAGTTCTGACACCTGGCTCTTACACCCATATGGATTTGTTCCCCAAATCAAACCATTTTTCAAATGCACACAAAAATTACTCCAGTTTACCCCAGTAAACTCCCGAGTGGGAACTGTGAAACAAAAGGCACTGTATTGTGCCAACATAAAGTACTTATACAGTGGGGAAAATTACGGAGGAACGTGGTGGTCCATAGGCGTAGTGGTTGGGATGTCCGCCTCATAGCAAGATGGAACTGGGTTTGAGTACCGGCTCGGAAATAGGGGCGTGTGTGTGTGTGTGTGTGTGTGTGTGTGTGTGTGTGTGTGTGTGTGTGTTGGCCCTGCGATGGTCTGGCGAGCTGTTCAGGGTGTACCCTGCCTTCGCCCGGTGTCGGCTGAAATAGGCTCCACCCTTCCTGCGATCCTAATATGATTGAGCGGGTTGTAAAACGAGCGAGTGAGAGTAAAAGAGACACTTAATCATTATTTAATATAAATGTATGAATATGTACAATGAGGATGCATTTCTTTTCCCACTTGTAATTTTGCAGAAGGGATTTTAAGACAGAATGAATGGAAAGGAAGTGAAACTCTGACCTTGTGCAGATGATCTGTGGTTATTTCGAAATAAATTCTGCCTCGGTCTTTGCTAACTCTGGCACTGGCTCCTATTTTCTCCTGCACCTCCTCAGCTGCAGTGTGTTCGAATCCTGTAGGAACAGTCGCTCCTACAGTCACACTGAGGGACTGGAGCGTGTCCTCCCCCTCATCCACACACACTTCTGCCATCCCTGTCCTGCGGAACAGAGGAAATAATCAATCAGCACAAGTCGACGCGTTGCTTCTGCTTGTGCACACATTACTTTTCTTCCTGTGATAAACCACACAGACATTAATCTAACACAGAGAGCCTGCTGTGTATGGACAGCTAGAGCACCAATCATAGAACTATTCCCTAATTTGGTCTTTTCTTAAAATGTTTTAATAAGGACAGGTAAGATTAAAGTATTATATATAACATATGGTTACTAAACAAGTAATCTGTGAATGCAAGCAGTCACCGAGTCTAACGGCTACAGCGTGCTTAAAGCTGAACTCTTCACTCAGAACTTCCTGGTGAGTTTCAGGAAGCCGCCTACAGTGAGCAATGGGGAGGGTTACTTCCGGCTCGATGTTTGATAAGATAAAAGTCACGGGCTCCCACTAAAGTTTGTTGGCATCATCGATTATTTTCTAGCTATTATTATAATCAAGGTAGGGACAATGAGAGGGACAATGTGATCACATTTAAACCAAGTTAAGGGCAGCACACTGCAGTTTAATAGGTACTGTACATACGCTAAATGACGTTTTATCAAATTAAAAATGCATCCAATAAATCTTGATGCTTTAATAATAATATTAATAATGATGATAATTGTAATAATAATAATTATTATTATTATATAATTATATATTATATTATATAAATGTATATGTATA
>JBCNYG010000008.1:3224831-3237169 GCA_039654305.1 Porochilus rendahli | reverse complement strand
ATGGATCCGCTCACACTTCGTGGGGTATTGTTGAAGATTTGTTGGTTTGTGTGTGACATAGAGGTGCATTTTTTTATACTGCTGCTTATTTTGATTGAAAGAGAATGTTTTCTTTGCATGGAAATAATGATGAGAATACGAATGTGGCTGGACCCAGCCCATGTGAGTAATTCAAAATTATTCACTATAGGCACATAATTTTTCATTCCTGACATACTTCCTAATCAACTATAATAATAAAATTGACAGAACTAATACTATCTTTAAAAAAACTTCTCTTTTATCTTCTAGTGACCAAAAAGAATGAGCCTTGGTGTCAATGATTGTCAAAGATGCCCATCCTTTCAGAATAGTGGAGGACACGGGATTTAGGGAGTTTGTGGCAAAACTGGATCCGACCTACATCAACAAAGAAAGGTATGTTTGGTGATATGGATGAAGAATGAGAGTACTGTTGAATTTAACAAATGTATTATTTTTTCTTCTTTTATCCTATATTTTCTTCCTTTTCTTTAGGCCGTGAAGGCAATGGTTGAGGAAAAATAACTGATAGACAAAAACAGCCAAAGCTGCACTCCAGAATGTCACAGCAGTCAGTATAACAGCAGATATGTGGACATCCATTAACATGGATGCTTACCTGGCTGTGACTTTCCATTATATAGATGGAAACACCTGACTCCAGTCAGCTTAACTGGGTGAAGTGAAATTCCCACAGGCACACACAGCAACAAATTCAGCTTGTGTGATGACATCCCTCATGGAGGAATAGACAATAACCTAAAAAATAATATGCCTAGTAATTGATGATGCACCCAATATGATTGCCTGAAGAAGGGACCTGCAGCTCCACCATGCCATCTGCATTGCCCATATTCTAAACCTCACTGTAAAAAAAGGCTGTCGTTCTGACCCCAGTCCTGTCCATTCGTTCCAAGGCAAGAAAGCTAGTGGGAAATTTCCAAAGCAGCACAAATGCAAAAGTAAGTTCACTGATGTTATTTTCACATCTGTTAATGTTTAATTTGTTTTATATTTCTGCATGTCACAATAACATGATGTACTTTTATATCTTTAAAGAAGAAACTTGATCTTGTTCAGGAGCAGATGGGGAGACCCAAACTAAAACTGCTTCAGGAGGAAGAAACGAGGTGGAACAGCACATTTCACATTCTCCAGTGACTGGTGGAGCTCAGGGAGCCTGTGGGGGCAGCTTTGGCAAGATTACAAACCAACATCCCTGTGCTAACATCTGATGAATATAATAATGTTACTACATGACTGTCCATTCTCTCACCCTTCAATAAAGCCACTGTGGAGGTGTCAGAGGAAAAAAGGGTATCTGGCTCAAAAGTGATGCCATTATTAAAAAAGGTACAGCAGATGCTCCAGGAGGAGGTAAAGCATACAACAATCCTACTGGCAAGGGAACTGGGCAAGCACCTCATCAGGCTCCTAAGGGAAAGGCTCCAAAACCTACAAAAGTACAAGCGTCATGTCGTTGGCCACCTTGATGGATCCTTGCTTCAAACAGATTGGTTTCTTTAGCCCAACAAAGGCCACTGACACTGTATCTGAATGAACCATCATTGTAAGGTTCTAGTCATCTCTAGCTACAGCATTAACATCATCACAGGATGCTGTAATTGAAAGACCTGGTAATTATTTTTGCTTGGGTTATTATGACTCTCACTTACAGAATCTGTTTATGCATCTCAGGAAACAAGGACTCTCAGGAAACTCAGGAATTATCTGAACTCCTGTCATTATGAGTTATTGAAAAGTTGACAAAATTATTTCTTGATAAACATTTGACAAGAAATATTAGATTCCATGTATCGTCATGTTACATTCCCATAATACAATAAACAAATATAGAACTTTATAACTATGTGAATGAAAATATGAAGGAAACATTAATTTATTTTCTGAACCGCTTATTCCCAATTAGGGTTGCGGGGAGGCTGGCGCCCATCTCAGCCGACTCTGGGCGAGGGCGGGGTACACCCTGGACAGCTTGCCAGGCCATCGCAGCATGCCACATCATGTACAAACAAATTCTTGCTAATTCCTGTTGCCTTGGGTCTGCATATTTGGAAATAAATATTATTTGAAATTATGTGTGTAAGTTCATAGTTCTATTATAGTAATGATAGTATAAGGTCTGGGCAGAATTACCTAAAGATAATATTTTGATTTATTTATTTATTTATTTAAATACATTTTTACAATAATTACATTATGTAATATTTTGTAGTATGTTAACAAAATAATCTTCAGAAATAAAAGAAAACAGCCAATCACATTCAACTTGCATTAAATAGGAATCAGATCACTTGCCTTCAATTAAAGTCCCTCTGATTAACCCCCCAAAAACATTCAGCTGCTCTAGAATGGTGACTTAGTGGTTAGTTTAGAAACTTAGTTATGTCCGTCTCACCCTCCAAGAAGGTCCTGAGATCGAGTCCTGGGCTCAGCAGGGCATTAATGTGTGGAGTCTGTTCTCCCCTTGCTTATGTGGGGTGAGTATAGGTTGTATATCCACTGTGGGCATGTGATGGGAGGAACGACGACACTGCAGCTACCTGTTCACTCTTGGGAAAGTATATTGCTTCCAGTGAAAGATAAATTTCTGTGATGCTTAACTGTTCAGTGATACGATAATGTTTCAGTCTACTGTCCCAGCTCTTATGTGTAATGTTGTTTAAAGGCCTTTATATTATAACGGTTTGCGTTACCCCGGCTTTGTTTTATAGACGTGTCTCCTGATGAGGCAGCAGCACGAGGCAGCAGCTCTTAATGCCGTTCAACGATTGGAGTGGCAGCTAAAGCTGCAGGAGCTGGACCCTGCCACTTATAAATCAACCAGCATCTTCGAAATACCCGAGTTTCACATCCCCCTCGTCGAGGTCAACGATGACTTCGACCTCACCCCGATATAACAGCACTGAGCCAGCACTTGGACAAAATAAAAAATAAAAAAATAAAAACTGACGAAGCTCATCTCTCCTGGATTTGAGAGGAGTAGAGAAACACAAAGCACTTGTTTTTGGGCAGGCTACAGTGTGTGGGTATGTGTGGGTGGGAGGGTGTCGGGTGCAGTCTCGCACCGTATGATCAGACACTCCAGAGGAAAAAAATAATAATACAGGTGACACAGAATTGAGTAACAGTCCTTCATTGTTTTCCTTTCTCTCCGTAAGTTATTCTGACTAAACGCGCATGCCACACTTCTGTACCAGGTCCAAGGCTCAGCACTGCTTCCCAGAAGGTCCAATTACTTTCTCTTTGTCAGCTCTCATTTGCCTTCACTTACCTGCTTCAGATGCACTTCTGTCCTAAGAGTCCAGTGCAAACAAAAACTGAACACAGATTCTGACAGCTTCTGGCTTTAGGTCCAAACTAGAATGCACTTAAAGTCCCTGTTGCAGAGCAGTTGAACCGCAGGCAGGCAGACAGGTAGAGCTGCACCAAGGAGATCCAGCCAGCAGAGGGCGATGCCTTCCCTCAGTAATCAGAGAGGAATATAGGAGAGGGATGCAGCAAACACTTTACCTCTCCTCTGGTAGAACCGGGAGGTCTCGTTCCAATTCGTTTCAAAAGTGAGTGTTCATTATGTATAGATTGTGCTCTTCATTCTTTTTTAACTTATTTTATACATACTGATTGTGCATTTGTAAATAGTCATGTAATTATTATTTTTAACTTGTAAAAAGAGAAAATAACGAAAGAAGTTAATAGATATTTTGATTGTACACTTTTTTTTTTTTGTCAAATGTTTAATGGACCAAAGTTGGTTTTATATTGAGTGTCCTCTCTCTGTCGTTGATATTGGCTTAACTCTTTAAGCATGTGCTTCTGAATTCTGTTCATTCAGTTTTATGTTTCTTCTACTACATGTTTCCTCCTAGTTTCATCACAGCAGGTGTTTTTGCCTTGTGATTTCTATGCTGTGCATGCGTTGCAGGTTTGTACTTCTTCTGAAAGCTGTGTTGTGGTGAGGTTTCTGTAAGTGGTCCTGGCCCCTACCCCCCACTCCCCCACCTCCTTGCTTTTTGTCGTCTCTAAGTAACGCTCATTTCCTCTTTGTTGCCTGTCGTGTCTTGCGCACATTAAGAGAAAACAAGATTGATGTGTCGTCTTGTTAGGATTAAAAAAAAGGAAACTTACTTTTACAGTTTTAATGTGAGGTCACAACAAAACGAAACCTATTTTTTACAACACCTTTTGAACGATGGTTCTAAAAATATGTCTATTTTAATATTTACTTGTTACAGGATAATGTACATAATTGTAATATATACCTGAATAAATTTTATTGGTTGTGAATTTTTTTTAATGTTGTGTCTTTCTTAAAAGAACTTCATCATCAGCTGTTACACAATAGCGCGTGAGTCGTATGGACAATTCATTCATTTGCCAAACCACTTAATCCTAGAATGGTTGGCTGAAGCCTATCTCAGCCAGCCTTGGACGAAAGTGGGGTACACCCTGAACAGCTCACAGCGCTAACCTTTCACACTAATATCTAGGGGCATTTTGGAACAGCCATTTAGCTTAATGTGCATGTCTTTGGCCTGTGAGAGGAAACCGAAGTACCCGGCGGAAGCCCACGCAAGCATACCACCGTGCCACCCCCTGACTGGACAATAAATGGTAAATGTTCCTATCAGATTTATTTATTTGTCCAGCTATTTTTTCATTATTATTTTATACTGCATTCATTCTGCAAGGGATATTTTGACTTCTGCATTTGACCCTTCCAAAAGGAGCGCACACACACTCAGAGCACACACACACTGTGGCACCTGAAGAGCAGCTGGGGGTTCAGTGTATTGCTCAAGGGCACTTCTGCCGTGAATGTGGAGGAAGGGAAGGTGCAGCTCTCTCCACTGCCACACATTTTCTGCTGGTTCGGGAATCGAACTAATGACCTTTCGGCCCCAGATCAGCTTCTCTAAGCATCAGGCCACGGCCACTCTATCCATCATTATTATTGTTATTAATTACCAATAGTAACCACAAGCTTGCTCATTATTAATGTGTAGGACTTATAGAGAAATATTTAAAATCATTAGTTTTAATTCTTAACCTAATGGGTTTTCCTATGTTTATTATTAAAAGGGTTGTACAATTGAGTTGAAGTATCTATACTGCTTATCCATCAGGGTTGTGGGGAAGATGGAGCCAGTCCCCGTTGGTTTTAAAGAGGTGGGTACACACTGAGCAGGTTGCCGATTTATTACAAAATCCCAATTCGTTCAAACATTAATACAAATGATAGCACGTGAAAAGTCGGTTAAAGGCACAGACTAAGGATCCGTTTTAGATTGAGAGTCAGTTTAGTCTTTTGGTGATGGCCATAGTGGTTTAAACACTCAGCACAAAAACGAGAATGTTGATGCACTGTCGTTCTTTGATTTATTATAGTTCAGGTAAATAGTCACTTGTAGTATGTTTGTAAATGAATGGCCATCACAAGAGACACAGTGATCACAATACACACAGTAAACCAAACTAAATGACCATCTGCTGAATGTTTCATCTGCTGCGCCGATCACCAAAAGATTAAACAGACTCTCATTTCTTTGTCTGTAATTCGCTCTTTCATATTGGAGAAAACTGGAGAATCTGCAGGAAACAAGCACAAGGAGAACATGCAAACTGCAGGGTTTGAATTCAGAACCTTACCAATGCACCACCATACCGTTGACTAGCTGTCGTGATTTTCACCTTGCCTGTGCATCCAGACTTGCACTTTGCTCTGGATCCTTCAACAGATTTTGAACAACCTTTCACCAATTACTCACTACTATAGAACTATACTCTGGTACAGGTTCTGAGGTCAAAGGTCAAGGTCACATGAGGTGATCTTAAAAAAATGCATGGATTCGGACCAAACTAGCACCAGTTACTCTTTACTAATACTCACGAACTGGTGCAGGTTTTAAGGGCAGGGGGAAGGTCAAATATCAAGGTCAGAGGTTTAAAAGACGCTAAGAAAAGTTTCTGACAGAAGCACACCAAGCGGTGCATTGCATTGAGTACTGCGTTGGCTAAAATGAAATAATGAGGTGCTATAATTAAAGTATCCTCCACTCGGATGTGCTTTTTATAGGATAATGATGTGCAGTAGGATGGTGTGATAGACCTCGAGGCAAATCCAGCATTCAAGAACATATTTTCGGAGTTGTCTCTCTAGCTGACTGGTATCATATCGCTCATGTTATTGTGTCACTTTCTTTTCAGGATATTCTACAAAGCCGTTAGCTGAATGCATGTTCTCCTGCTGTTTTTCAAACCCAGTAAATGGAAACATGTAGTAATTAAGTGGGTGGTATGTGGTTTTGGGTATAGAAGGGATGTTAAGCCACGTTCCACACGTCTCTAAAAACATGTTTCTGAGTACATCATTATCCTTCGTTGTGTTTACATAAAATGGTTCTGCTGTGACAAGTGCGAGTGGTGTGATCACTGAGAGGTTTAGTGAGATGTATTGTACTTCCAAGACCTGGATGATGTAATAAAGTCACCAAAATAATTAAGTGTTTGCTGCTGGACACTCTTGGACTGTTGGATTTCACACACACACCCCAAGTCTGAGGTCTGTATATGCTGTTTGGGTGCAGTTCACTCACTCACTCATTTATTGAACCACTTAATCCTATTAGGGTTGCTGGGAGGCTAGAGCCTATCTAGGCCAATACTGTATGAAGGCAGGGCACACCCTGAACAGTTCGCCAGACTATTGCAGAGCCAATACACACACACTCAGGGGCAAATTGAAACAGCCAGTTAGCCTAATGTGCATGATTTTTGGATTGTGGGAGGAAACTGGAGTAGCAGAGGAAATACATGCAATCACAGGGAGAACAAGCAAACCTTTACACAAAAACACCCGATCCCAGGACTCGAACCCAGGACCTTCTTGCTGTGAGGTGGATATGCTAACCACTGTGCCACCCGTATGGTTTAATCATGTAACTAGTTCAGGTAACATTCTGAATCGCACCACATTTAAGTAACCCGTGTGATACGTGGAGTGTTTGTGTTTGCATTATCTTCATGTTTATGTAAGTATTTATAATTCCCAAGGTATAACACTAATACCACCACACAAATACCATCCTAGTGTTCTAAATATCATTTTAACATTTTAGCCACATGGTGGTGTACTGGTTAGCGCATCTGCCGCACAGTAAGAAGGTCCTGGGTTTGAGTTGTGGGTGTTTCTGTGTGGAATTTGCATGTTCTCCTCGTGCTTGCTTGGGTTTCCTCTGCGTACTCCAGTTTCCTCCCACAGTCAAAAGACATGCACATGCACATCCAAATTGCCCCTTGGTGTGTGTGTGTTTTGGCTCTGTGATAGTTCAGGGTGTGCCCTGTATGGGTGACCAGCAGAAGACCAGCCAGGAGGTCTTAATATTATGGCTGATTGATGCATTTAAAACTCGGCGTGTTTCTGAGAGTCGCGGTGTCTTTAAGAAGCCTGATGGCGGTCAGTCCTTCAGTCGGGTGGGGCGGAAAGAGAGAGGGAGAGAGAGAGAGAGTGTGTGTGTGTGTGTGTGTGTGTGTGTGTGTGTGTGTGCGTGCGCGCGCGCCAGGCTCAACATCGACAGCTGCTTTCTGATCCAGACGGTAAGACCCGACTCTCCTTCTTTCTTTTGTTTTAAAAGAAAAGGCTAAAAGTATGAGAAGGTAGGATTAAAAAAATACCTTATAAAATTTTAGCAGTGTATGGATCATTAAACATGGGAGGCAGATGTGCTTTTAGGCTTATAGTTAGTGTAGAACTTATATTTGACTCTTTATCATGCTGTAAAATTTGCGACTTTGTTCTAAACCAATATATAACCCGACATGCACTGATGAAGGGTACAAAGAAACTGAGATGAGGATTACAATTTATTATAATAGCAAGAAAGTATAATCAGGATCATCATCATCATCATCATCATCATCGTCGTCGTCATCTCTATATTTTTGGTTCTGTTTGAATTCTGTGCTTGTGCATGAAGAACCTTTGGAGAACTTACTGAAATAAAGAAGTAATAAGAGAAACTGAATTAAACAAATAACTGCAGTGGTTGACAAAAAGGCCACATTATTATTATTATTATTATTGTTGTTGTTGTTGATACTGATACTGTTATTATTATTGTTATTATTATAATTGCTGTTATTGTTATTATTATTACTGATATTATTGTTGTTGTTGTTGTTTTGTTGTTATTATTATATGGTTAATATAAAAATTCTCAATTTAATTTAAATTCTCAATTTTTAAGTTTGTACATGAGAACAGCTGCCAAACCGCTTAATCCTACTACGGTCGTAGGGAGTCTGTAGCCTGTCCGAGCTTACTCTGGGCAAACACAGGGTACACTATGAGCAGCTTGCCAGACCATCACCACTCACACTCACAGCTAGGGGCAATTTGGAACAGCCAATTAGCCTAAAGTGGGTGTCTTTTAACTGTAACTGTGAAACCCACACAAGCACAGGGAGAACATGCGAACTCCACACAGAAATGCCTTCACCGAGCCCAGCACTCAAACCCAGGACCTTCTTGCTGTGAGGTGGACATGCTAACCATTATGCCACCGTGCTGTCTGTAAGGCAACACCTAAAATTAAAACAAAAAATGCAAGCAGGCACACTGCAATACACAATGTTAAAAATGCATTGGCTTCAGAACCACAGTGGTTGAAGAACAGGACATGTTTTTGTTTCAAAGGTAGGAAAACCTAATTTAGAATTCTGGATTTTTGTGTCAGGACACCTGTAAGGAAATATCTGGAATTTAAAACAACAACAAATAAGTAAACAAACAAAGTAAAAAAAACAAGCCACACAGTAATTTCACGTGCTTCATGAAACTGTAGTCGTACAACTGTAGTCGTACAGCAGCCTCTTACTTTCTCAATTTCCAGTGTGTATGTTTAACTCCTCTCTGTGTTTACCTTATAGGTGTGTATGTATGTATATATACCGGAGTGGTGAGGATGAGGTCGGCTCTCCTCCTCCTCCTCCTCTCCTTACTCTGCTGTCTCCTCCTGCTCTCCCACGTCCCAATCATCTTGGCCTGTAATAAAGCTCTATGTGCCAGTGATGTGAGCAAGTGCCTCCTACAGGTGAGCCCAGACCCAGAGTCATTTCCTCTAATAAAATTCACCCGAAACACGCCGACTGTTTAATATAGTACACAGTTTTAAAAAATGTCTGAAAGTCCTAGAAAGAAATGCACTTTAGGCTTAATTGGTTGTTCTAAATTGCCCCTAGGTGTTGATGTGAGTGTGAATGGCTGTGTGTGTGTGTGTGTGTGTGTGTTGCCCTGCGATGGGCTGGTGAGCTGTTCAGTGTGTACACCGCCGTCACCCAGTGTTGGCTGAAATAGGCTCCAGCCTCCCCACGAATCCTAATAGTAGGATTAATGAGAAATGAGTACCTGTCAGGTGGGTAAAAGTCACAACTTTGTCAATTTTTAAACTTTCCTATAGAGGAAAACCTTTGATTTTTACAAAGTACTGACACTGGAGACTCCTTCCATAAAATCTCATTAGTGTACACATTACACATAGTTTAATAGTTTAAAATAAACAATGTATTAAAATAGCTGAATTGAGGGCGTCATTGTTAGCAGTTCCAGCTCATAGCAAGAAGGTCCTGGGTTCAAGTCCTGGGCTGTGTGCTTTTCTCTGTGTTCTCCCTGTGCTTGCATGGGTTTCCACCAGGTACTTCGGTTTCCTCCCACAGTTTAAAAACATCGACATTAGGCTAATTTGCTGTTCCAAATTGCCCCTAGGTGTTAATGTGAGTGTGAGGGGTTGTGAGTATGTTGCCCTGCGATGGTCTAGCGAGCTGTTCGATGGATACCCCACCTTGGCCCAGTGTTGGCTAAGAGCAGCACCAGCTTCCCTGCGACCATAACAGGATTACTAGGTTTGGCAAATGAATGAGTGGGAAGAGCAAGGTTTATAACACAAGGTCAGAACTCCGTGATCCGATATTATAACTGTGTTCCTTCTTCATCTGTGCTGCTAATTTGGACGATCTATATTAGTATTTAGAATGATTTGTAATTGTTCAAAAATGAGTCAGACACTATGGTTGTGTGTGAGAAGCTGAAATTATTTAATGTAGCATTTTTATTTTACAGTGGAATACCATTATGCTTATTCATGTATTCTGCTTTAACTGCATGTCTGACATTTGTTTTATAGACAAGAGTCAATGATCCTTCATTTACCGGGAGGACATGACTCAAGATCAGCTGTGTGTGTGTGTGTGTGTGTGTGTGTGTGTGTGAGCACGCTGAAGTATGTATGTGTGTGGTCATGCTGTGAAAGCTTTTTGAGTCAGATCTCAGTCGGGATGTTATGTTTATAGAGAGCATGTGTTTCTCCTAAAATTGAGGGAGAGAAAGTGGGGGTGGGTAACACAACAGAAGAAAGAGGAAAAAGAAGATAAAGGTAAAGGCGCAACAGCACAACAGAGAGAAATGTGAGAGGTGGATAAAGGAGAGGGGGAAATGAACAGCAGAACAAAGAGAAAGTAGAACCAGAGAAGAAACGGAAAGTTGAAACCAAGACGTTAAAATGTAGAGAAAAACCAGCACAGAGGGAAATAAACCTCCGGGGTTATTGTAATGCAGGAGTTTATTTCTCTTGTCCTGTTCCAGCACAGGGTTGTGACGTACTTCTTTAAGGAATGTGCCTCTCTCTCTCTCTCTCTCATTCTCTCTCTCCCTCTCTCCTTACCCCTTCACATTTGTTCATGATCAGATCTGTCTCTAATGTTCTCTTTAATCTTCCTCTGTGCTGAGTGAAGCTTTAGAACATGAACTTGAAATCAACAATTTCTCATAGCTCATACTAACCACTATAATTAACCACTATTCCACAATACATAACCACTATACCACTATACATAACCTCTATACATAACCACTGTATTTAGCCACTTTACCACCATACATAACCACTCTATATAACCACTATATTTAACCACTTTACCACCATACATAACCACCATACAACTATACATAACCACTATATTTACCCACTATTCCACCATACACAATCACTATACAACTATACATAACCACTATATTTACCCACTATTCCACCATACATAATCACTATACAACTATACATAACCACTATATTTAACCACTATTCCACCATACATAACCACTGTACTACTATACATAACCATTATATTTAACCACTTTACCACCATACATAACCACTATACATAACCACTATATTTAACCACTTTACCACCATACATAACCACTATACTACTATACATAACTACTATATTTAACCACTTTACCACCATACATAACCACTATACCACTATACATAACCACTATATTTAACCACTTTACCACCATACATAAGCACTATACCACTATACATAACCATTATATTTAACCACTTTACCACCATACATAACCACCATACATAACTACTATATTTAACCAATTTACCACCATACATAACCACTATACTACTATAGTAGTTATAACCATAATATCACCATACATAACCACTGTATCACCATACATAACCACTATACCACTATACATAACCACTATAGTTAACCACTATACCACCATACATAACCACTATACCCCATACATAACCATTATATCACCATACATAACCACTATGCCACCATACATAATCACTATATTTAACCACTTTACCACCATACATAACCACTATACCACTATACATAACCATTATATTTAACAACTATTCCACCATACATAGCCACTTTATTTAACCACTATTCCACCATACATAACCATTATATTTAACCAGTATACCACCATATATAACCACTATACATAACCACTATACCACCATACATAACCACTATTCCCCTATTCCACCATACGTAACCACTATACCCCAACATAACCACTATATCACCATACATAACCACTATACCACCATACATAACCATCATTCCACCATATGTGACCACTATACCCCATACATAACCACTATATCACCATACATAACCACTATACATACCCACTATACCCCATACATAACCACTATACCACTATACATAACCACTATACCACCATACATAACCACCAGGTTAGGGTTAGGGTTAGTTCCTCTATTCCACCATACGTAACCACTATACCCCAACATAACCACTATATCACCATACATAACCACTATATCACCATACATAACCACTATTCCACCATATGTGACCACTATACCCCCATACATAACCACTATATCACCATACATAACCACTATACATAACCACTATAACCCCATACATAACCACTTTATCACTATACATAACCA
>JBCNYG010000008.1:3199456-3224514 GCA_039654305.1 Porochilus rendahli | reverse complement strand
ATACATAACCACTATACCACCATACATAACCACTATTCCCCTATTCCACCATACGTAACCACTATATCAGTATACATAACCACTATACCACCATACATAACCACTATTCCACCATATGTGACCACTATACCCCATACATAACCACTATATCACCATACATAACCACTATACATAACCACTATTCCACCATACATAACCACTTTATCACCATACATAACCACTATTTCAGTATACATAACCACTATTCCACCATACATAACCACTATAACCACTCTGTTCTATTGTATGGAAGGGAAACGCCGAATGCTAAAATAACAGGCCTCCTTCAAGCAGAAGAAATGTGATACAGAAGAATGCTAAGAGTCTTGTGGACAGATCACAAGACCAGCAAGTCTGTCCTTCAACACGTTAACACCAAACGAAAAATCATTGATATGATCCATGAGAGACAATGGAAGTTCCTCGGTTACATCACCCGGAAGGGTGAGACAGGAGAATTTTGTCTCGGAAGACATCTAGGGAAGAAAAACCAAGGGGGCCAGCGGAAAATCTTTCAACTACCTGCAGACCCAAGAACAACATGGGAAACAGCTCGAAACCGAGGTCATGTCGCCCAAGGCTATTGCACCTGAAGAGAGATCAGTTAAGCTAGTAGAAAATATCCGTTAAGTTCACATGCAACAGCTTAACCTACTAACTTTCCCGTTAGCGATGCTGTATGAATGAGTGGTATATAACCTCTCAAACACTATATACGGCCACAGTAAGAAGTAAGGCCTGGTTTATTACAGTGTAGTAACCTTTTGAATGTACAGTACTGGGCAAGGGCCGTATGGTGGCGTAGTGGGTGGCATGTTTGCCTTTCAGCAGGGTACTGTGAATGGTTGTGTGTGTTGCCCTGCGATGGTCTGGTGAGCTGTTCTGGGTGTGCCCTGCCTCTCTACTGAAATAGGCTCAGGCCTCCCTGCGACCCTAATAGGATTAACCAGTGTTGCAAACAAATGAGAGAGAGAGCACTGTGGAAGTTTTACTGTAGATTTTAAGTAAATGACTTCTGCATTATTTAGTCAGTGCAAAAAATATTTTCGCTTCTAAACAACACAAAAGTAAATGTAACAGAAAAATGGTTGGGTGACAGTAAAGAAAGCAGAAGAGACCACTTTTCAGCCAAAGTAACAAACAAAAACAAAGCCCGAAAACATAATTAAGGGTTTTGCATGCAAAAATAAGATGCAACTGCAACAGTCAAGGTCTCCAGAAGAACCGAGGCTGGTTAAACTTGCAGCTCGTTTCTTTATAAAACCGCACAAACTATATTCATGAAGATTTCACCAGATACTCGCATACTGATGATACTGAAAGTTACAGAACAACCAGCACTTCTAAAGCACACAAGCCCCGCCGAACCCCCCATCAAACAAGTGCACACTTGCAGAACAGGGGGAGGGAGGGGTCACCGAGGGGTGTATTTTAAAACAGGAATGCACTTGATGTTTGTTATAAGTACAGAACTATGTACATGAAATGATGCTGAACTGCATGCTAGTAGCAGGAATCAGAAATATCGAAAGGATTTCTGGGCAAGTCTGCGTTGACTTTATACCTGACTAGACCACATAAATAAACTCCTCTTTATCTGAATTCCTCCAAGACGAAACAGCTAGGGCAAGTCAACGAGGGCATGTCATAAACAGTACTGAACTGGGACATTTCTCTACTCTCTCTCTCTCTCTCTTTCTCTCTCACTCTCACACACACACATCTGGAAGCTACTTTCTCCTCAAACCACCTCTTTCTCCCTCACTTCCAACTTGTAATTACCTCTAAATATGTCTAGAACGCCGCACACTTTCCTCCCCGGTTTATTTTCAGCTGTCTGATACTTTTTTGTTTTTCCATCATCCATAAACTTTGTGTAAAGACGCTAGAGTTCCATTAATATTTCCAGTTCTTCATTTTCTGCTGTTTTACTTTTTTTCACTACTCCTGCATTTATCCATGTGTCTGACTATTCCAGGCTTTCTTTGGATAGATTTATTCATTCGTGGCGAATCTTGGACATGCTGATGTTTGTTTTTCCTTTCAGCATGTAATTCCAAGTGACTCAGACGTTATTTCGCTGTGTGGAGGTTCATTTTAAAGGCTGCAAATCAGAAAATCCTAAAACTGGTTCACATTTTAGGCATGTCGCAAAAGTGTAACTGTGTGTGTGTGTGTGTGTGTGTGTGTGTGTGCAGGGCCTGTGTCAGTGTCGACCATCAGAAGGAAACTGTTCCTGCTGTAAAGAGTGTATGCTGTGTCTGAGCACACTATGGGAAGAATGCTGTGACTGTGTGGGTGAGTCGATATTAATCAGTCATCAGTACAGCACATATCAGAAGTAAAAATCCACCCTAAAACACTTTCTAACATTACAGAGCTCATTTGAATAGTCAATTCTGATTGGGCGAATTTATACAGTAAATCTGTGAAGATGTTACAAATCCCAGTCCCTCCCTGTGACATAATTTCCTAAATACCACAAGTAACAAACAACACCTATAGTCCTTCACATACTACTGAACACAGACACAGCCTTGTTGTGGACAATGAGCCTGTGTCTGCAGTTTGGGGCCTGTAAAGCTGGCTATCGAAAGCTATTCTCCATTTGCAGCTTGGTTGATGTCAAGCTAGCTGTTAAAGGCTCGGTTAGCGTTTGTACAAAAAGTAAAAAAATAAAATTGCTTTAATGTCTAATTTGTTCTGAAGATTACTAGGTTTTGAACAAATATGTGCCGTCCATGCTAACTGGGATGCATGCTGTCATGAAAGCCAGAAAAATTGTGTTGGTAGTTGTTAGTAGTAGCTTTCATTCATTCATTTATTCATTTTCTAAGCCGCTTATTCCTGCTTAGGGTCGCGGGGAGGCTGGCGCCCATCTCAGCCGTCTCTGTGCGAAAGCGGGGTATGCCCCAAGCCTGGGAATCGGATCCAGGATGTTCTTGCTGTGAGGTGAACGTGCTAACCACGGTGCCGCCCTAGTAGTAGTAATAGCATTCCTTTTGAATATTGTATTAGATTAGAAATGAACTCCAAATAAAAGTATGTTCACTAGCTGCTTCAGGCTTTTGGACCCCACAGTATTTAAGTATCCCTTAAATACAGTGTTGTTACTTCTTTGTGAATCCAGTGTGCGGAAATACAAAATGAAAACAACCAAAGCCTTCTACAATATGCCTAAAACATGGGAATGTTTCCAGCACATTAAATAATGCTGCGTGCTTCGTGTGCTAGCGTAGCACGCGTTAGCTGAATAAGATGACTGCTGGCTTAGACTTTGACAGGAAAGAGGGTGTGAGCTGAAATGAACCAGACACAACATGTTCTCCTTATAACACTATGATCAGGAAAAAAAAGATGCTTTCTTCAGCCCCAGGTTTGAGAGTATTCTTGTGGTAATGTGAAAAATATGTAAAAATAGAGTGTAGAGTGCAGAAAACCTTCTAAACGATATACAATACTGACAGTAAAAGTAAATATACAGGATGATCCAAGCTTGAAATATCTCCTCACAGACAGTTTTGTAATTGACTCACTTCCATTTACCCGAATGAAGCATGTTCACTCAAGCTATTAACACTCACTTAGCAGGTGATAGTAGCGGTAAACACTGTGTGTCCATGTACACGTTACTGCAGGTTAGAACAGAGAGCAAACTGAACTGTTAAGAAGTACTAAACTGAAGACTGATGAGAATGAACCAGACTCTTCTGTTGGGTTTTCCACTAGTAAACAGGGATGCCTGTCATCAGGTCGCTTCAAAAAGTTCTCACCCAGAAAATCTACCAGGAGAAAGATACTGTTCAACAAAGTCTCTTTTAGTGCCAGTGCACTTGGTCTAATGACGTTCCAGCTTCACCATCCCTTTGCAGAAGAATATATTACTTCTCAACAGCATGGATGGATGGTTTGATCATCCCCTCGGAAACTGGTGACCATGCCAGTGGAATTTGTTTGGAAAACAGAGATGGTCAGATGGTCCCATTTCGGCTGATTAGGGTGCATACCACAATCTTTTGTCTGCTTCCACCACTGCCACCTGCATTGTGTGGACAAATGTATTATTCTGGAGGAACAGCACACCAAGTCGAATCTTTCTTTTTTGGATCGTGTTAAACATTTGATGTTTGGTGGACAGTGCTCTAAGGCTTTAGAGTATACAGTGGTACCCCAAAAGGGAGGACGAGACAAAGAACATTTTGAAATACCTCCGTAAATGACCTAGTGTAATTGTGTCAGGTGTAGGAGATGACGCAGATGCAGGAGTCAGTGACAGTAGGGTTTTTTTTTATAAATGCGATAACACAAACACTGGCGGAAAATGAAATCCAGTGACCGGAACTGTTGGAGATGTGGCAGAGGTGGTGAGGACATGATTCCTAGTGTCATGGATAAGCTTTCCTGATTAAAAAAAGACATTTATTTACAACAGACAATCTGATATGGACAATAAAAATAAAACCTGATCCTTCATACGGAGCCCCTAAAGAGACATGGGGAAAAAAAATTAGATAGGTTTCTAGTGAGTATGAGAAAGTTTTGTGTGTGCACGAGAAACTATCGTGTGCGCACCAGTTACCTGAGGTTTCTCATGTGCATGAGAAACTTATCCTTTTTAAAAAAAAATTCCATGTCCCTTTAGGTGCTCCGTACTTTCATTAGGATGAGGTTATATATTTTTTTTATATGTATCCGATTGTCTGTTGTAAATAAATGTCTTTTTTTTCCGAAGACAAGCTTAATTTCTGTTTCATATACATTTCTAAATATCCCAGCAACATTGCGTCTGTTCAGTTAATTTTTCCATTATTGTTTTTACTAATTCGTTATTGATCTGTCATTTTTTGTCGTAGGCATGTGTAACCCGAGGAACTACAGCGAGACCCCGCCCACTTCCAAGAGCACGGTTGAGGACCTCCATGCACCAATTCCGTCACTCTTCAGGGCCCTCACTGAAGGAGACACTTCCATTAACATGATGGTGGTGTCGTTCCCTGTGGCTGAGGAGCTCTCGCACCACGAGAACCTCGTGTCCTTCTTGGAGTCGTTGGAGCAAGAACATCAAAATATCTCACTGCCTGAGACAAGCATTCATGACACCTACGATAAAGGTATTGGGGCTGCATGGTGGTGTAGTGGGTAGTTCATCCGCCTCACAGGAACAAGGTCCTGGGTTCAGTTCCCCACAGCACTTGTGTTTCTGTGCAGTGTGCATGTTCTCCACATGCTTGTTTGGGTTTTCCCCGGGAACTCTGGCTTCTTCCGAAAGTCCAAAGACATGCACAGTAGCTTATTGGCTGTTCCAAATCGCCCCTAGGTGCAAGTGTAAATAGTTGTGTGTGTTTTGCCCTGCGATGGTCTGGGGTGCAGTTCAGGGTGTACCCTGCCTTCACCCAGTGTTGGCCGAGATGGGCACCACCATGAGTGAGATACTGGATATTAAGCACTTATTGAACAAGGCAAAGTAGGATATGGCGAATTACTCCGTTGCGAGATTGTAATATATATTATTATATAAGTGGATGTATGACATTTTATTTACAGTAGTGTGCACTGAAGGTGCCTGATCAAAAGAATTAAAGAATTACTTCTCTATAATTTTTGGGTGAAAATGCTATTGTAGGCAATAAGGTAAAAAAAATTATTACGACAAAAACACTGAAAATACCAGTGTTTCTGAAAATTAAAAAAAAAAAGTTTTTGACTTTTGCACAGCATGAATGAACTTCAGCCCATATGGACTGGTTCAGCGAGTGAAGAAATAAAAAAATACAGTGATTCAGTGATGATTATACACTTAACATCATGAAGATAAATCAGAAACCAAGTACTATTCAAGTATCTATTTTATATAATATTGGATTATATTGATGAGAATAAGTAAACAAACAACAATATATAATAATAACAAAAATGTCACTCTCTTTATTGAGAAAAAAAGTCAATGTTTAGTGTGGCCACCAGCATTTAACCTTTCAGGGGCATAGTGTTCATATATTTTTACATTTCGTCACTCTCTAAACCATTCTATATGGTCAGAAGTTCATTCATGCTATGCAAGTTTTACATTTTTGTGTGTGTTATATGAGAGTTAATACCTTCCAAGATTAAATAATACACTGTATCATATCAGCTGAATTCTGTATTAGTTTTATGGTTCATTCAAATTTATAAATTGTTTTTATGTAGACCGTCATGTTACACGTTGCTAGCTGGCTAGTTAGCATTAGTGAGCTCTATGAGGTTAGCATGCTTTTACGCTGTTTGTTCTTCTCATTTATATATTTTTTGTTCTCTCGTTCTTCTTGTTTTCTTTTTCGTTTAGAGTTTTTTTGTCTTTTAACAAGTTTTTTCGTATTATTTATATCTCCTCTCCTCTCTTTCATGGTCTTCTCTTTATTTATGACTTTCTCTTGCACTTCTCTTCTGTCTAACAGATATCCTGTGCACAGTGGTGTATTTTGACGAGTGTTTGTCTATACGGCAGTGCAAGCAGTACTGTGAGTCAATGGGAGCATCGAAGTACCGCTGGTTCCACAATGCGTGCTGTGAGTGTGTCGGGCCTGAGTGTGTGGACTATGGCAGTAAAGCGGTCAAATGCATGAACTGTCTGTTCTAAGACCACACACACTCTCTCTCTTTCTCTCTCTCTCTCTCTCTCTCTCTCTCACTCACACACACACACACACAGGTACGCGGAATTGTGTTTCACTATGTTATATTCCATCTTTTTGTTGCTGATGGTGTGAAATATGATTTTCGGTTTTGCTGATGATCTCAAGCACAAATTAATTTAACCCTTTCCTGTTTGTGTTTTGTGTATCACTAGATGGCACTCTTTTACAAAACATCTTCCTGTGGGAACCTATATTCGGTATAAAGTGTATATATCATAAACCATTAATGCAGAAGATGCAGTGGTTTAAAATTATATCTATTATATACTGTAGCGTTGATATTTTTTATTCTGAATCGATCCTTTTCATGAAGTCTACAGCACATACAGCGCAGTATAACTAAATGCATTTATAGAAATGTACAGGTAATGCGTTTATTATTTAATACATGAGTTAATGAGTGAATAATGAACTTTGGCATTAATGCACTATAAATAACTTTAAATGTAACATGGAGTGTAATAAATCAAATAAACCAAAATCTTGTATTAACTGGAGTCCATACCATCAGTGCAGTGAATATAATATGAACTACATATATATTATATAACATACAAGTACGAGTTTCCATACAAAGTTCTCATTACCTTCACCAAGGAGGTTATGTTTTACTTTCAGTTGATATGTGTGTTTATTAGAAGTATTATAAAAATGTTCAGTGTGGATTTTTATGAAAAGTCTATGAGAGGCGCGGTTTTAGACCGCGGAAGACACCGTTCGATTTTGGTGGTGATATGGGTTAAATTTTGGATCCAGGAATTTTTAAAGGAAGCTTTAACAATATGAGATGATTTTAATGTTGTGAAATGTTTTTTAACATTTTGATCAGATTCCTGGTCTTGGTGGAGGTTTGTGCTCTCTGGGTGTAACATGGCGGATGTTTATTTTATACACATTACTTAATACTGATTTTTAAAAATAACATTCAAACAGGCATAATTTTGTTGACAAACAGTTTATTTTATAGGCTATATCACAATTCTCAAATCTGATTGGTCAGGAGTTGATTCATTTTTTCGATTCATCTGATAATAGCAATTCTTCATATCATATATCTACATATCATATACTGCTACATTTACATTTTAGGCATTTGGCACACTCTTATCCATAGCGATGGCGTTGTTGTCATCGTCCTCATGGTGGTAGTGGTGGTGGCAAAACTATCCACCACAGGAAAGTCATCAGATCATTTTAACTGCACTTTTTTTAATTATTACACATTACAGTGGTGCTTGAAAGTTGTGAACCCTTTTTATGTCTCTGCATAAATGTGACATGCACTACTGGATCATCAAAATGAATGAATGACAAAATAAACTGGTAGATATTTTTTTTGAATTGGACAAGAAATCACTCGTTAATAAACCACGCCCTGTTCTTATTTCAGTGCACTTTATTTACTTTATCTGCCATCAGTAATGATTCATTTAACATGTTTGAATTTAATAAAACCAATTGCTTAAATTTTTGCATTGAAAATGCCAGACCTTTAGAACAGGCTGGGCTGTAGAGAACATATCTGAGCCACGCAGGTGTGTTATTAGTCATGAATGAAAGGAAGAAAAAGGCCTGTTTGTGTCGTTTTCAGCCATTCAGTCCCTCAATACAACCAGGTGCTATTCATACAGAGAGCTTCATGTAGAGGCCACACCCACATGCACACCAACCTGCAGCTGTTACACAAAAGTCACAATGCCCTTACGATATGGGATCTCTACAGGAGAGTAGTGTCAGCGCTCAGTTCTGGGACACAATGATTTGAGGATGAAGATAATCAGACACATTAAATGTTTTTTTAACGATTACATTGAGATGATTACATGACACGATTCTGCAGGTTAAATGACTCCACAAGCACATTATATACTATATAAGAGATTGAAATGAATGAATCTGCCTACACATCTGTGCTGAATTCTGGCAGATTCATTCATTCATTCATTTATTTGTCAAACAGCTTAATCTTTATTAAGGTTGCACATAGGGAGGGTGACACCCAGAGAAGGTCCGGATCTAGAAAAGCTCACCTTACCATCCCAGCCCTTACTCACACCTAGGGTCCATTCAGAACAACCAGTCAGCCTAATGCGCATGCATGTGGATTGTCGGAGGAAACCGGTGTGCCCAGAGGAAACCTACACAAGCTAAACACTGTCCCGCCACGGTGTTTTTCAGAAAACACAGAGATTAAATGACTCAGTACTCAGACAGCAAACAAACCACTGTGTGAGATGCATTTAATTTTTATCCCCCAGCATGAAAATCACCATAACTGAGATCAGAGAGACAATCCATTCATTACAAAACTTTCCACGATGTCCCTTAGTTCAGGATTGTGTTGGGATGGTTGTTATATTTAGTCTGGGTGTTTAAAAAAGAGTGTTTATACTGACCGTCAGATGACCTTGATACGTCACAGATATGTTCAAGGATTTTGCGGGCCGTTGTGACGTCAATTTATTGTACAGCCCGTTTGTACCATTCTATTTATTATCCAACTCCGACAGAACTGAATAATAAAACCAAGAAGGACCACAAACTCAAGGATTAGATGAAAAAACAGAACTGCAGGTAAAGTACATGGAATACCAAGAGTGGCTCTATATATTTATATATTTATATATATGCGCACTCATCAGTTTGTTATGAATGTGCCGTTAATTTAAAACGGATCACATGAAACTATATGTGATCTCACCCCACTGACAAAGAACAGTCAATCAGCGCCATCTTCAGGCTCGTTTGGGAACTTCTACTTCTTGTTTTTTTAAGTTTTTTTTTTTTTTTAACCCAGGCTACAAAACCATCTGCCATCACATTAACACCATCTGACTGCCCCTTCATTAACCAAAAACAAACAAACAAATGCAAGGACTCCTACAATACAAGAAAACCTCTTCACTTCCCAGCTTGGGCGTTTCTGTGTGGAGTTTGCATGTTCTCCCTGTGCTTACGTGGGTTTCCTCTGGGTACTCCGGTTTCCTCCCACAGTCCAAAAACATGCTAGTAGGCTAATTGGCTGTTCCAAATCACCCCTAGGTGTGAGTGTGAGTGCGAATGGTTGTGTGACTGGTGGCACTGCGATGGCCTGGTGAGCTGTCCAGGGTGTACCCCGCCCTCGCCCAGAGTCGGCTGAGATTGGTGCCAGCCTCCTCGTGACCCTAATTAGAAATAAGCGGTTCAGAAAATGAAGAAAACTCATATAATATAATTAACTATAAATATAATAATGATAAAATAATAATAATAATAGTAAAAACAACAACAACAACAATAATAATAATAATACTTATTATTATTATTACTATTATTAAATGATAATTTACAAATATTATTTACAAATGTCTATCATAGATAGATATATAACAAAATTGTTATAGGGCAGCACAGTGGTTAGAACGTCCATTTGCATGGTCTCCTCGTGCTTGCATAATAAAGGATTAAATGGTTTGGCAAACGAGTGAAAGTGGGAAAATTGTGCTATACATTAGTAATAGGCAGAATAACATTGATGACTACAGAATTCCTGCTAAATTTTTGAATGTTTGCCTGCAGCTTGGTGCGAGTCCAGTAGGTGTTCTCATGGCTGTGTGGCAGCACTGCATGGATGGCAAATTCTTTGTTTGTTTTTTGTTATTTTAAAGGTGACTTCGAACTTTACTAGAGCATTATCGCCACCCTTTACTCTGGGGTTCTCTGCTTTGGCCTACAGACTAATTCAGACAGACAGTTTACTCTGTCTCCAGCTTATCTCTCTGGAACACACACAGAACTAGGCTTAAATAGGCTTCTTGACACGCCAGATAAAATACAAACCATGTAGCAGACACTTCACCACAGTTTAACACGAGGTCTTGTTGGTTATCCTATAATTGCAATGGTAACTGTATTCCTAAATCAATTTAGTAAAATAGTTAATATAACCTGCCTTGCGATGGCCTGGCAAGCTGTGCAGGATGTACTCTACCCTCGTCCAAAGTCGGCTGAGATGGGCACCAGATCCTAATTAGGATTAAGTGGTTCAGAAAATTAATGAATGAATGAGTTAATATAACCAGCACTGGCCCCCAGTGCAGCTAACTGGGTTATCAAAGGCCAGCCATGTCGCTCACTGTCTGTGGTGGGAGGCATGTAAAAGAACCATTGCTGATTTTCATAAAGAGTAGGCCGTTGGGTTGCTGTCAGCAAGACACGATGGGTGATGAGGATGAGGAATGATTGTGATAAAGGGGACACGGCATCCCAGAGATGGGATGGAATCTCTGAAGATGTCACAGAGAGGGATTGTTGGGACAAAGAGTGAGGAAGAGGAAGAGGAGTGATGATGAAGAGGAGTGATGAAGATGAATGATGATGAGCAGGGGATAAAGAGGAGGGACATGATGTCCCAGAGATGGGATGGAAGATGAAGATGTCACACACAGGGTTTTTTGGTACAAGGAGTGAGGAAGAGGAAGATGAGCGATGTTGAAGATGATGAATGACAATGAGCTGTGATGAGGAGGGATGATGGTGATGAAGAGGACATGATGTTAGGGAATGGCACCTGTGATGATGTCCCAGAGTGTGGATTTTTACTGTGAGTTCTGTGTGTGTTCCAGAAAGAAAGACTGGAGACTGAGTAAACTGTCTGTAAGCCAAAGCAGAGAACCCCAGACCAAAAAAAGCCAATATGCTCTAGTACAGTCTGCCATTTCTGTTAACAAACAAACAAACAAACAAACAAACAAACAAACAAACAAACAAACAAACAAACAAACAAGAAAAACGATCATCAATAAGCAATTAAATTACAGTATAGCAAAAAATAATTGTGCAGGATAATAATGTTTTGTTATAAATAAAAAACAATGTATTTTTGTTAACGTGACTGTTCTACATAAACTATTATATGACTGACTGATTATCTCGCGTGTCTGCTTTTTGTCCCTGGCGGGGATCCGTACACGCAGTGTTTCCACAGTAACTGCAAAAATGGCGGAAGCTTCTTTACGGACCAGCCGGTTTTTCTGTCACCGATGCTCTGAAGAGATTAGACCTCATCTCCCGGTAAATCCTACGCGTAAACACGCAGATCATAATCATTAATATATGGTCTGACTGTACACTGCATGGCTCTCAGCTATTGTAAGATAACCACAGAAATAGTGTCTTATGTTGTTTGCAGCTGACATAAACTTACAATGCCTGAGTAACCATATTTTGCAAATCTGCTGAAATCTGTTTATAATTTGTTTAGGATTACACCTGTCCGAAGTGTGACTCTGGCTTCATTGAGGAGATGACAAGGTATGTTCTCCTGTTTTTCATAAATGAGCAGTTAGTTTATTTTTAGGGCTTCATTTATATAAAAGAGGCTGCTAGATTTTTACAAGGCAGTGAAATACAATAAATATCCTGCCAGACATTTTTAACAAGCAATCCCTCCGACTCCCATCAAAAGTTTGACCAATCGCACCGCACCCACTTAACAAATTTGTCCAATCGAACCATTCCTATCAAAATTTTGACCAATCCATTTCACTCCTACAGAAGGTTTGACCAATCCCATACACTCATACAGAGGGTTTGACCAATCCCTTTCACTCCTACAGAAAATTTGACCAATCCCCTGCACTCCTACCGAAAGTTTGACCAATCTCATCCTCTACTACAGAAAATTTGACCAATCCCATTCAGTCCTACAGAAAGTTTGACCAATCTCATTCTCTCTAAGAGAAAGTTTGACCAACCACTTTCACTCCTACAGAAAATTGGTATAATCCCATCCACTCCTACAGAAAATTTGACCAATCTCATCCTCTCCTACAGAAAGTTTGAATAATCCCTTTCACTCCTACAAAATGATTGACCAATCCCATCCACTCCCACAGAAAGTTTGACCAATTCCTTTCACTCCTACAGAAAATTTGACCAATCCCATAAACTACTGTTGAAATTTTGACCAATCCCATCCACTCCTGTTAAAATTTTGACCTGTTCTGCTAACTCACTTTTTCTTTTATTTTAGTTTTTAATTTGGCTGTTTCTGCCTGCAGTATAGAGGATGAACCCGTCTCCACTCCCACATCAGCATCAACAACCACATCAACATCAACACCCGTATTGTCATTAACACCCATATCGTCGTCATCAACACCCATATGGACATCAACATCTGTAATGTCCTCTGGTGAACAGAACTGGCATTCATTTTCGGTGAGTGAGCAAAGACCTTCAGCCTACTGTCTGGTCTCCCTTTTGCTTAAATCAATTGTCTGTTGTTTGCGGTTCAAATGGAAAATGGCCAAAATAAATTTTAATTAAATTCATGTTCCGCGCAAAGTATACCCGGCACATGGTCAACCCCAATGTTTTTGAAAAACATTACGATTAAACTATTAAACACAACTACGTATTGTCTCACCAAATCAGAAGTGTAATTACTCATTTCTCAATTTTCCACCAATAACAGGATACAAACGTGTTTAAGAACTTGAAGGGCGAGTTTCCAAATCAAACTGACTTTCATTTACGAAAATACCCGAACAGTGCTGAAGTTTGTGTACACACAACTCAGTGGTGTCACACAACCACAGAAAAACACTAGTGTAAATTTCCCGATATAATCTACAACAACACTGCGCTCAATCGACATCACGACATGCATCAGAGGGGACAGCTCATGCAACCGCCAGCCTGGAGGCGTGAGGAGGGTGAACGATGGTAGAGTGTTTTACTTACGAGTCCAGCAAAAACCCATCTGTATCTGAATGTGTTTGAAGATTTCTCTCTTCCCGTAGTGCCGCTACATCTGCCAGCGATCTGGGATAGAAATCCTCTTTTTCCGTCATTCCTTGTCATGTTCACATCTTGCTGTTCTCCGTTTTGAATACTCGCCTTTTGACATAATTTTTGACTCTCTTCCTGGTGCAAATGTGACACATGATCATGATCTGCACTTTCCGAAAATAACATCAAAGGCTTTTGTGTGCACACACCGCAAAATTCAAGTCAGTAAGCTGGTGTCCCTTAGACTGTTTTGATCGTTAATAATGCTCAGAACTACATGTATTTAGTTGATTTTTACATATAAAATGTTGCAAATAATTTGTCTTATGCTAGAGATGATAATGATGTACAGCCAGGATACATGTACTTTCCTCTAACATCTGTTTCAATAAGAAGGCATCTGATTTATTTTGTACATAATGTTACTAATGTACAGTAGCTGAGTGCTAACAGTAAAATATATAACAATCATTAATAAAGTATAGACAGAAATGACCATCAGCATGGAACAGTAAGGTTAGGTAAGGTTTGTATCGTGCTGCTGTCTATATGTGTTGTTGAGAATGAAAATGGAACTTGTGAATGAACCCAACAGATTTTTAATAAAAAAGGGTACAGAGTGAGCAAGTGTACCATGTAATAGTTTACTTGTTTTTTTTTCTCAGAATCTGGCTCAACATCTGTTTACCCTCCTAAGCCCGTATTCCCAACCGATATTGTTAAGTCTTTCCCGGATTGGAGTGACCTCTGAGACTAGCAATGACTCCAACAACCAGCGAGAACGAGACACGGGGTCACGGTAACACTACGGTGCCAGCAATATTCGCAATTTTTTTTCCCCACTCTTTAAATTTTCTAAATGAATTCAGGAGGGACCATCTTTTCTCTTTCGTCCTGTTATTTCCTTCTTTCTTTTCTTTTTATTTTCTCTACGTCATGTGAACACATGGTCAGAATAAAGTGTATATCATAAACCATTAATGCAGAAGATGCAGTGGTTTAAAATGATATCTATTATATACTGTAGTGTTGATATTTTTATACTGAATTGATCCTTTTCATGAATTTTACAGAACATAATTATATGCTTTTATAGAAATGTACAGGTAATGTGTTTATTATTTGATACATTACTATGAGTGAATATAAGTGAATAATGAACTTTGGCAAAAATGCACTACGAATAACTTTAAATGTAACATGGAGTGTAATAAATCAAATAAACTAAAATTTTGTATTAACTGGACTCCATACCAACAAGTTCTCATTGCATTTACGTTTAACTTTCAATTGGTCTGTTTGTTTTTAGCAGTATTATAAAAATGCTCTGCGTGGATTTTTATGAAGCTTCTATCAGAGGTGCAGTTTTAGAAAAAGAAAACTCCATTTGATGTTGGTGATGACCCGGATTAAATTTTGTATTCAAGAATTTTTAAAGGATGCTTTAATGAAGATTTTAAGGTTGTGAAATGATTTTTAACAGTATGATCAGACTCCTGGTCTTGGTGGAGGTTTGCGCTCTATGAGTACTCTTGTTTTACTATGTAACATGGTGTAACATAATTTAATTTGTGGGTTTAGGTATGCTGTACTGGAAAATACAAACCTGTTTGTGATCCTTTTTTTTCTGTGATGTGTTTTATTGTAGAATTTTGTGGAGTTGATGCTGAATTTCATCACCAGTGCAATAAATGTGTTAAGAACAGGAACCCTAATGTCGAGTTATCAATGTATTTTAATTTTGGAGATCATTATTCATTGATTAATTTTCTAAGCCGAAGGCAGGGTACGTCCACCTCACAGTGAGTAGGTTCTGTGTTTGAGTCCTGGGCTCGGCGAGGGCATTTCTGTGTGGTGTTTGCATGCTCTCGACATGCTTGTGTGGGTTTCCTCCTATAGTCTGAAGACATGCACGGCAGGCTAATTGCTAATTGGCTAATTGGTGTGCGTGTGGAAGGTTGTGTGTGTGTTGCACTGCAATGGGCAGGTACTCTTTTCAGAGTGTGCCCTGACTTTGCCTTTGGCTAAGATAGGCTCCAGCCTTCCTGCGACCCTAGTGTCGCAAAATTAATGACAAAATAAACTGGTAAATATATATTTTTTTAATTGGACAACAAGGCATTTGCTTATAAACCGTGGTCTGCTCTCATTTCAGTGTATGTTATTATTGATTAATTTGTTAAATTTTTGCATTGGGAATGCCAGAGGTTTAGAACAGCTGGGATGTAGACAGCATGTCTGAGCCACGCAGGTGTGTTATTAGTTATGAATAAAAGGAAGCAATAGGGCCTGTTTGTGTCATTTTCAATCCATTCAGACCCTCAATACAACCAGGTGCTATTCATACAGAGAGCTTCATGCACCCACATGCACTCCAACCTGCAGCTGTATGTGGCGTGTGCACTCGCGTGGCTTTACACAAAGGTCACAATGTCCCTGTGATATGGGATCTCTACAGGACAGTAATATCACTGTTCAGAGATGATTTCAGGATGAAAATTGACATAAATAAATGGTCCAACAAAGAAAAAAATGTTTATGATTCAGCAACCAGATTTTCTCCCACAGTCCAAACACATGTGCAGTACACTGAACGGCTGTTCTGAGTTGCCCTTAGGTGTCAGTGTGCTGCCCTGCAATGGTCTGGCGAGCTGTTCAGGGTGTACCCCGCCTTCGCCCAGTGTCGGCTGACCTCAGTCAGATTAAGTGATCCAGCATATTAATAAATGAATGAACATCAAAAGTGCTTAACGTGGATTTAATTTTAGGTATAGGTTTCGCGGCGTCAACATGGCGCCATCTTGGAGAGGGCTCCTTGTGGGTTTTTGCTATAGAAACAGTGGGGAAGTGAGCACAAAGAAAATGTTTAATGCCTCTAGAAAGCGATCTGTGGGTTTATTTGGCACATAGCATGATATCAAATTATCAGTGGATTTATTTTAATTGTTACAGAATGCAGATTAAATACATGTTATCTATTATTTAAAAACAATCTAATTATACCACATTAAGTCATGTAAACATTTCTCTTCCAGGAGTGCTGTATCTTTTAATATGGCTTATTGTAGAACACCTATTGCGACATATTTTTAGAAAGTTATTCTTTAAATAGAAAAGTTAGATATAGAAAACTAATAAATTTGCCAGTTATTAGAGTATGTTCTTATATATATATATATATATATCCCTGTTGTGGTGTTTTGGGCATGTCTGACCGGGAGGAGACCCCAAGGCCAGCCCAGAACACGCTGGCAGGACTACATCTCGTGGCTGGTCTGGGAACGCCTTGGCGTACCCCCAGGAGGAGCTGAAGGAAGTGACTGGGGAGAGGGACGTCTGGACCTCACTGCTTAGACTGCTGCCCCCGCGACCTGACCCCGGAAGAAGTGGAAGAAAATGAATGAATACTTATTTATTAGTGTTGGGTATGTGTTCAAGTGGCAGGTTGGTGAACAATAGCCTACCAGTTTTCTGAGCTACTTTTAGTTAAATTGATCTCACAAATGGACTATTCCCACATTTCAATGGTGTAAATTCTGTGGAGATTGTTATGCACATATCCACACTTCTTGACAATGAAAAAAAAGAGATGAAGGAGGGAGGATAAATTTACAGGCGATGTTGAACAAAAAATGCAGGTCAGGGGTATGTTACGCTCATGCGCACTGGTATCCTTTTGCCTCCCATTGCCTACTCTACTGTGCTTTGATCTGAGGTAAGAACTTTAACGGTTTTATTCAGGGTTTACATACATCATGGAAACATCAGTAAATCATGTTCAATAAAGGTGTTTTTTTCTTTTCTTTCTTTTTTTACACTAATTTGAAGTTCTTTACAAAAATACAAGAAAAAGTAACTAAAATGAGATTTTTTGGTTTTATTTTCCATTTTGAAGCCTGTCAGTAATGACACCACCTGCCAAGTGACCATGACAGAATGTGAGTGTCCATCATTTTGATTGATGAGTTATCCACTCGAAATAATCAATCACAAAATGTCACAAAAAAAGCGATGATGGCACAGAGTTTAAAAAAAGCAAAGAATATGAGTGTCTTTACGCTTTACTTTACTATTTTGTAAACCAAGAATAGGCCTGTAAGCCTATAACAATCGTTGTTTGAAAAAAAACAACAACAATGACTATCACAATAAGCATACAGGAGAGTAATGTGATTACTAATATTTTTGTTGACGTCACTGCTGTGGTTCTTTGACAAAACGGTACACAGTTCTGCATAAGCTACATTACTGACTGCGTGCGCGATTATCTCGCGTGTTCGCTTTTTGTCCCTGGCGGGGATCCGTACACGCAGTGTTTCCACAGTGAGTGCAAAGATGGCGGAAGCTTCTTTACGGACCAGCCGGTATTTCTGTCACCGATGCGCTGAAGAAATTAGACCTCATCTCCCGGTAAGTCCTACGCGTAAACACGTGGACCATAATTATAAATGTCGGTCTGACTGTTCATTAAAACGTTGCCTTGTTTGAAAACCTCACTGTTTTAACCTCGACGGTCCGCTAGTAGTTAGCATAGCTCCCAGCTAATGCAACTAGTTAGCTAGCTAGCCTGTACTAGGACTGATGGTAAACAGTCGTTTTGTCGATTTATGTTTGAAAAATGCAGCTTGCTAAGTGGATTATAAATATTGTACACTGTTTATACTCCTTTAAAGCATATAAACAACGTTAGATAACTGGCTAGGTTTGTTTTTATTAGATATTTAGTACCTCAGCAGTCTAACACTGACAGACCTCAGAAATCGTGCAGCTGTTTAGCTGTCTTATCAGTATAAACACTAATGTTACAGCACATTTAGTATTCATAGCTGTTGTTTAATTAGCTAATAAACGTGTTTTTTATGTAGTTAAACCTTCATGGTTTTATTTAAATTTTTAAGCATTTTCATGGGTCGGTCTGATGAAAGCAGTTCCAGCTACTGTTATGTATTTAGTGCTTGTAATCTAGTGTTATGTCTAGTTAGTAATTTTCATTCCTAGTGTGTCTGATAACACTGCTGTGAGAGGTCTCTGACCGTTTTCCGTCATCAGGACTACTGCATTAATGTGCTGTTTAGCTTTTTCTTCAATATGTCAGCTGATCCAAAGGGTTAACTAGAAAGTTCCTAAGTGTTATCATCGCCTACAGGCATTTACTGCATACAGACATACAGTGAGAACGTTTGTATTCGCTTTAAAGGAATTTAAATTTAGCATTGCGCGTGTGTTTTCTTTTGCTTGGTTGTCATTCATGAAGAGTGAGAGTGTCACGTGGATAAAGTGACCTGTTGTTATAAAGATTGTCCAGAACTCTCACTGTATGGATCTACTGTTAGAGTACAATAGCTGCTTGTTGTGGCGGTTGAGAGGTAACTAAGTTTACAACAGTGATCTGTACAAAAGTTTAATCTCACTGCTATATATAAAAGAAAATAACCTTTAGCTACACATTGTGTTATGGTTTTAAGTATTAATTAAAGGAGTGCAGGATTTAGTTTGGTCTCTAAATAGGAGTCGTTTTTTCCCAGCCAGCCAAACAGGTGTCTGTGTGGAAAGGTCGCACTTTGGATGGTCTCAGCAGGTTTCTGTTGTCTGTAGTTGATCACCAAAAACCTCTCTAACAATGCTGTTTGACCGGAGTAACCCCATTTTGCAAACTTGCTGAAATGTGGTTATAACTTTTTGTTTAGGATTACACCTGTCCACAGTGTGACTCCGGCTTTATTGAGGAGTTACCGGAGGAGACAAGGTATGTTCTCCTGCTTTTCATGAATGAGCTCTTAACTTATTTATAAAGGTTTCTTCTGTCATGTTTACCAAGTGACTGCTAGATTTGTGCAAGACATAAGAAAACTTGAGGAATTTTAGTCAACCCTGCAGAATTTTTGACCAATCCCACCCCTTCCCGTAGAAAGTTTGAGCAATCCCACCCCTTCCCGTAGCAAGTTTGACCAATCCCACACACTCCCACCGAATGTTTTACCAATCTCACCATATGGAATATGTAAACAAATAACATCCTTCCTACAATCTATTACCAGGAAGTCACCACAAGGCTCACCCATTCCTGCAGAAAGTTTCACTGATCCCGCCCATGTCTGCAAAGATTTTCACGAAACCACTCGAGTATAAAGTTTGACCAATCGCATTCACTCCTGCAGAAACTTTGACCAATCCCTTGCACTCCTGCAGAAAATTTGACCAATCGTGACCACTCTTGCAGGAAGTTTGACCAATCGCATCCTCTACTGCAGAACGTTTGATCAATCCCCTACACTCCTGCAGAAAGGTTGACCAATTGTGTCCACTCCTGCAGAATGTTTGACCAATCCCATCCGCTTCTGCAGATATTTTGACCAATTGCATACTCTCCTGCAGAAAGTTGACCAGTCATGTCCTATCCTGCAGAAAGTTTAACCAATCCCATCGACACCTGCAGGATGTTTGACCAATCGTATCCACTCCTGCACAACTACAGCATGGTTTGACCTATTTTGCCAGCTCACTTTCTGTTTTACATTAGTTTTTTAAATGGATTGTATTTGCCTGCAGTAGAGCGGATGAGCCCGGCTGCACATCCACATCATCAACACCCACATCGACATCAACATCCACATCGTCCTCCGGTGAACAGAACCGGCATCCATTTGAGGTGAGTGAGCAAACATCCTTCAGCCTACTGTCTGGTCTCCCTTCAGCTTACATCGATCGTCTGTTGTTTGATGCTGAAATAGAAAATGACCAAACTAAATTTTAATTAAACTTTTCATTCTGACTTCACTGTAGCACAACAACAGTACAATATGTAATCAATAAGAATGTGTAGATAGGAGAGCCCTCTACCATGCACATACACACCCCAGTACGAATGTAAGGGCTCAATATAATAGTTTATTTGCTTTTTCTCAGAATGTGGACCCGACTCTGTTTACCTTCCCACACCCGTACGGCCAGCTGGCTCTGGGCATCTTTGGTGAGGGTTTTGATTTCCGGACAGGCATGACCTCTGAGGACAACCGTGACACCGAGAACCGGCGGGAACGAGACATGGGATCACGCCAACGCTATGGGGCCAGCCAACCTCAAGGGCGCCACAATCCCCGGAGACACGGGACACGGCAAGAAGGAGTGCCCACTTTAGAGGGGTGAGAACAAGACAGGACAGGCAGCTATCGTCAAGCAGTGCCAACTTTTGAGCAGTGTTGGAACAGATGGCATGTAGTGCAAAGCATTTCAATTTGAGTGTGATTTAACTGCTGGCCTGAGTCGTCCCTTATAATTATATTTGTTGAAGATAAATTGTCAGGTTAAGCAATATTTCTTAACAGAAAATGTGTAAAATTTGTGTATAACACACTTTTTATGCATTCATTAAGTTTAACTAGCTGAAATTAAAATAATCTGTCAAAGCACAATTAAAATAATAACTCTTTTCTTATCTTTTTTTGCTGAACCACTTAATTCTACTACTTTGGTCATGGGGAGGCTGGAGCCAACACTGGGGGAAGGTGGGTACAGTCATGTCTTTGAACTGTGGGAGAAAACCGGAGTTACCGGAGGAAACCCATGCAAGTATGGGGGGAACATTCAAACTCCACACAAAACTGCTCGAGCACATGACGTGAATCCAGGACCTTATGCTTTGAGGCAGATGTGCTAACCATGCTGCCAAGACCAATAATTATAGTACTAGTAATTTAACTCTTGTTTTATCCCCAGTGTAAAGATTTTTTTTTTTTTGTGTTCCAACAGAATAATTCAGCAGTTAGTCAACGGAATCATTGCGCCAACAGCTATGCCAAACATGGGAATGGGACCATGGTATGTTATTAAATTAAATTCATATTTAGTATTTATTTTATTTTATTTTAATGCTTACAATATTTTGCAGTATGTGATCCTCACGTGGGTTGAATGCTTGTTTTAGGGGAATGCTACATTCAAATCCGATGGATTATGCCTGGGGTGCCAACGGCTTAGACGCCATTATAACACAGGTATTATATAACTATAATAATTCTTTATTTACATTTTTTTTTAAATCATTTCTGAAGATATTTAGTCACAGATGGTATTAAAAAAGCAAGCAAACCTAATATAACAATTTTATATTATTACAATATAGTGTTATATTACATTTTTAAATATGCAATATAAAAAAAAAATTGTGAGTCACTACAAAACCCTTTTAGATTTTTCTAACAGTTTTCCTTCACTAAATTAGATGCTAGAGGAAAAAAAATTGTATGTCAGTAATAAAAGCTGCATAAATAACTTAATAGCACCGGAGGTGATGTGGATGTCACTGAATAGTCTCTGAGAGGGAACAGTAAGGGGAATATGCATGTTAGCATATTAAGGTCCACAGAGCCTGAGGTGCGTAATTGTTTTAGTATATACTACATGGGTGCAGAAGCGAAAAGTCACACTACAACAAGGATTTTCTGGCTTATATCTTAGGTTTTTCCAAATCACGATAGACGCAGGTGAATTCTGTGAAATTACTTTTAACCTGGAGCCATGTTACTCTTATAAATGGAGCTACGGACACCTATCAGTAGAGATATCTATTGGGAACTCTGCTTTTTAGCTATGCTGGCTGGAGCGTCTGCTCCTGGTAGGGACACCCACGCCAGACCAGACAGGTTGATGGGTAGGGGCCTGACAAAGAGTAGTCTCCCAGGTTGGGGGTTGGGCAGTAGGCTAGTTACCCACTCCTGGGAAAAAGAGCTGATTACAGAAACCAGAACCAGTGAAGAAAAGAAAGATATAAATATAAATATCTCGCAAATATAAGAAACACATGCGATAGTCAAAATTTCCACAACTCAGTAATGTAATACTCTGCTTTCTTTACTGACATACAAAGATTTCCTGTGAATATTTGTTCATTTTTGTTGCTTTTTCTCTCCTCCTCCAGTTATTAAATCAGTTTGAAAACACGGGTCCACCTCCTGCAGACAAAGAAAAGATCAAAAACCTCCCTACGATTCCGATCACAGAGGAGCATGTGGGTGAGTTGCTGGCAGCAGTGCTGCATTGTGGGAGGATATGCAGAAACATCGGACTAGCGTGCTACTCGTTTAGCCCGGCGTTAATGATTGCGATTGTGTGACACAAACTGTGAACGTGATAAAAGCTGGTTTGGGTGGTAACCACAGATTCTATTTACATGAGATTTGCCTGCACTACCTCGAGCTAAAGCACTTGATCACTAGTAACACCAGCATGTAGAGGGAACGCGGGGGGGAAGCATTCAGCACATGTAAATATAAACCGAATGCTCTGTGGATGATTAGTGATAAAGCTGATTAAGCTGTAATAAAGACATGTAGCATGAAACGGCAAGGGAAGACATTTTAAAAGAACTTTGGATAGAATTATATGAACAAGTTGTGTTTGGTATTTAGGTGCAGCCGTTCCAGCTACCCCGAGAACCCACCCGATACAAATCCGAGTTCCCCTTTAGTGAATTCAGACTGTCCAAATGTTTCTGAACACCCGGCTCCATACTGGTGTCTGGAAAAGCCCAAGCATCATCAGTTTCCAACAAATGATTTCCAAATTGGATTGGACGACTGCCACAGGCCTGATGATTCAGCGAGGAAACCGGTCTCTCTACTTTGGGTTTTTGAGGACTGTAAAAATGAGTCGTGCTCAGATTAAAATAGAGAGGTCTTGGCATGTTTTTATCAGTATAATTCTGATATTTCACCAGATGGCATGTATACATACTGCTAGACACAGTACTACTGCATAGGTATAATGAAAGCGTAGATTTATAATATTCTCACCTACGCAACTTGACCCTCGGAAGTTCTCGGAAATGCTTCCGCAGTTCATCCCAGGGCCATGTGTGATCATCGTCGTGTGTATCGCAATTTGCCGCAGAGAACCGTCCGCACCGCAGCCTTCTGCAGCTACTCGCATTAAATTTCGATATGTTTACGTTTCTGTGGAAAGACTGAAAAGACGTCATTTCCCCGTGACGACGTGACACCACCACCAGCATCGTATGACCACCGTGAGCAATGTGTATGTTTACATAATATACTGTTTGTACTGTATGGTTCAGTACTGTCTATTGTACTATATGCATGTACACTAATTCTTTATGGTTACCGGATACGACCTGCCAGTGACATGGGATTATTATTATTATTAGCGCTACTGTAAGTGAGCGATAAGGAACTACCATGATTCGCGGATGTTTTACATCAAGTTCAAGGGGTGTTAATACTTTTGGATGCCACTGTAAGTTCGCATCACATCACCACGGTGTTGATTATTGTATTATAGGAGAACATCCTGTTTTATGATACGTGAGCTTGTTAGAGAAACAGATCAGATTTTTTCCCCATTTCTCTCTGATATCCGATCCAGCATTTACGCTTGATGTCAGCCTGATACAGACGGTATATATCTGTGGATATCTATAATGCTAACAGCATTTGAACATTTGTTGACTTGATTAAATAATTTGTCTCTGACCTCGACCAGTACAAACAGCTTGATTTCAAAGCATCATTACCTAATGAGAGCTTTAACCCCCCCACCCCCCCTTGTTATTGTGCAGGAACTGGTTTAGAATGTCCCGTGTGTAAAGAAGACTACAGCGTCGGGGAGAACGTTAGACAACTACCATGCAGTCACCTCTTTCACCATGACTGTATAGTGCCCTGGCTCGAACAGGTAGCTCTCATGATTTTCTCTTGCTTTTTAAACATGGTGGGTGTGTTTGTTTTGAATGATTGCGCTCATTTCAGGCAGCCAGTGTCCTAAGTGTCCATTCTTACATTAGTGTAAAATCTTACTGCATAGGACGGGTTTTAATGACTGAGGCGCCACATGTCCCGACCGAACTTTTTCATAGCAAAGCAGCCTTTAGGCAGTTGCATAAAATTCAGTGTTTACCACCACACCATCACCACACTCAAGTTTTTATAGAAAAAAGGTTCATCAGTGCAGAACAATGTACTATAATAATACAATCAATCATATTAAAACTCAATCACTCACTCATTTGCCAAACCGCTTAGTCCTACTAGGGTCGCAGGGAGGCTATCTCAGCCAACACTGGGTAAACGTAGGTACACCTTAAAAATCTCGCCAGGCTATTGCTGGCCTGACACACACACAGACAAACACACCTTCACACCTTGGGGCAATTTGGAGCAGCCATTTAGCCTAATGTTCATGTCTTTGGACTGTGGGAGGAAACTGGAGTATCTAGGAAACACAGGGAGAACATGCAAGGTGTATTTTACAATGTGTGTGTGTGTGTGTGTGTGTGTGTGTCTTTTTTTTACAGCACGACACGTGTCCAGTGTGCAGGAAGAGCTTGAGCGGCCAGAACACAGCGACGGATCCTCCAGGCTTATCAGGAATCAACTTTTCTCCTTCCTCATCATCCTCCTCCTCCAATTCCCCCAGTAATGAGAATGCGGCCAACAACTAAAATAATCGCAGTCCTTCCTCACACACACACACACACACACACACACACATACACACACACACACACACACATCCCTGCAACTTTTACAAAAAGAAATTCAGTCAGAGAAGTCG
>JBCNYG010000008.1:3121995-3132449 GCA_039654305.1 Porochilus rendahli | reverse complement strand
GGTTTAAAAATATACATACTAGATGAACTAGCTGTTCTAAATTGCAGGTGTGCATGTGAATGTTTTTGTGTGTGTGTGTGTGTGTGTGTGTGTGTGTGTGTGTGTGTGTGTGTGTGTTAGTTCTGCAATGGGCTGGCGAGGATTTTTTTAATTTAAGGATGTAGCATGCCTTCCCCCAGAGTCGGCTAAGTTAGGCTGCAGCCTCCCTGCAACCCTAGTAGGATTTGGTAAACGAATGAATACATATTACATATTTTACATTCATATTTAAAGCTGGAGGTAAAGCCACTGCTGGTGTGTATTATGCCTTTTTTTTGGAAGCAGGTACATATACTTGTTTGCTGTACAAGTCTCCCCCCCCATCTAAACTACAAATTCCTAAGCGAGCCACATCTGGCTGATTGCTGCGGTAGGCGAAGCACACGGCAAACTCCATCTGTAGCTCCGTTGGGTGTTTTTCAGGTGCAGCTGCAATTCAGTCCAAAGAGCCAAGCATGAAGAATGAGTCTCTTTTTCTCTCTTTACTACCAGGTCGTAGCAGTCATTTGTCTTCGGCTGCATTGTTCCTGCTCCTTATCGCGTATCACCTCTATTTCCCTCTCATCTCTGACCGTTTATCTAATACGGCACCATGCCATTATTCTTGTCTGCACACAGCTAAAAATATTCATCCCATAGTGAACTGATTCTCATCCTAGGTATTGCCTGGACTCGTTAGAGCGGCTATGAGACTTTGTTTGGTTGGTTATAGTGAAATATAGTAATTATTTAACTGTTAAATCAATACTGTTCATATTTGCTTGACTTAACAAAGACTGGAAACTTCCAATACATGCCATAGAAACCAAAAGCCAATAAACTTAAAAAAAATATATATGTTTCTTCTTTCATGATCCAATCTAAATGTTCTGACGAGGCTTTTAGAGGCAGATTGTTATTTATAGCACTTCTATTTCTACCGTGTAAGAGTCTAATAGCCCTGAGAAGCAGAGATTTATTTATAGAAGTACACAAATGGATCAAAGAAGTGCAACTTGGGTCATGCCATTCATTAATTTTCTCTTTAAACCAGAAAATCTTTGGTTTGCTTGAAAATCAGGTTCGCCTTAAGTCATCGTGGGTGCGGACTGCACCATGTAGGAATGTTATCTTTTCCTGACAACGTGCAACGTGAGTAGCACTGTGGCATAGTGGTTAGCACGACCGCCTCGCAGCAAGAAGGTCCTTGGTTTGAATCCCGGTTTAAGGTGTTTCTGTGTGGAGTTCCGATCGTCTCCATGTGCTCGCGTGGGTTTCCTCCGGGTACTCCGGTTTCCTCAGACAGTCAGCAATACATGCACATTAGGCTCATTGGCTGTTCCAAATTGACCATAGGTGAGAGTGTAAGTGTGAGGTACCCCACCATCGCTCAGTGTTGGCTGAGATAGGCACAGCCTCCCTTATTCGGAATGATTGGCTCAGCAAATGAGTGAGCGAATGAGTGGACATTGTATCGTGTTACATCTGATTTGTACTTCCCAAGCAGCTGATTCTGCTGATCTAGACAAAGAATATGAGCTTACAGAATGTTTCTATAGGCTTCTAATGTAATGGGTCTCATGTTATGTATCGAGACAGGACCGGAAAATGGATACTGCAGTCAGCTTAACTTGATGGTGCAAATGTTTGCACGAAGATCGTGATTAAAGATGCACATCACATGACAACTGCTAAAATTGTTCTCACTCATTTGGTCAAGGGTCGCGGTCAGACTGGTGCCTATACCGATGCCGATACAGCCTGCCAGACCATCACTAAGCCAACACACAACCACTCACACTTACACCTAGGGGCAATTTGGAACGGCTGAGTTGTGCGGTGTACCTGGAGGAAACCCACACAAGCACAGTCGTTGCTGATCAGTATTTGTATGCTTATTTTTCTGCCGAAATCTGAGGGACAAATTAAGCACCTCCCAGCTGACCGTGTGCTGAAGTGCCTGTTCCTAACCTCAAATTAGTCAAACCTCACTTGCAGCAGGAGGGCACTGCGACAGAGCTGCAGGAGGGTCGACATGCTGTACCTAACACACACACACACACACACACACACACACACACACACACACACACACACATCCCCTGCTGAAGGTTTATCTCCTTAGCAGTTTCCACTGAATGGCTTTATTCAGCTTAATGGCTGAAGTGTTTTGTTTTGAATTATAAAAATTCTTTAAACAACGAGCAGTGTTGCATATCTAAACCGCATAATGAGAGCAGGGTTGAGCCTTTGACATGTTCAAAAAGAAAAAAAAAAGAATTTAAATAAAATTAAATTCTTAAAGAGTCTCACACAGAAAAAACGAAGAGAACAAAACCTTGTCAAACAGAATAATTTCTTTTCTTCTGTGACCTTTTCCAGCAGGCATGTATCTATTTTTAGCATTGTAGTGCGGCTGTTTATATCGGCGAAGACACAATCATTTTCCCAGTACAAATGACCTTTAACTATTTCATCTTTCCTATAAACTCAGAGAGTAACAGCATTTTCTCTGAGACACACTTCATGTTTTTCATCTCGGTAATGCTTTACCTTAATAATGAGAGGTCCTGGGTTCGAGTCTTGAGCCTAGCAAGGGTGTTTCTTTGTGGAGTTTGCATGTTCTCCCTGTGCTTGAGTGGGTTTCCAAAGACTTGCATATTAGGCTATTTGGTTGTTCCAAATTGCCCCTAGGCACAAGTGTGAGTGTAATGGTTGTGTGTTTGTACCCCTAATTTGTCCATAGTCGGCTGACACAAACTTCAGCCTTCCATGGACCCTAGTAGTATTAAGTGGTTTGACAAATGAATAAATGAACAAATGAAATAGGCTACTTAAAAATAATAGGCCACGCCCAATTTGGCTTTGAATACTGGTCATGTTATTTGGCATGCAAAACTGTTATGCACCAATCAGCCATAATATTATTGCATTTGACTGGTCTGTGGCTAGACATCCCCATACACAGCTAGCTGCTATACAGTGTTTGTGGTATAAATCCCAAAAAATGGGCAAAAGATGTGGTAAGCTCGTAGAGACTCATCCAAAGTGACTTGCAGCTTTAATTGCCGCAAAAGATGGCTCTACAAAGGGGTGAATAGTTATGAACGCCGGCTTTCTATTATTTTGTCCAATTTGTTGTTTGCTTCACAGTAAAAAAAATTCACATCTTCAAAGTTGTAAGCATGTTTTGTAAATGGAATGATACAAACCTACAAACAATCCATTTTAATTCCAGGCTGTGAGGCAAAAAAACATGAAAAATGCCAAGGGGGTGTGAATACTTTCGCAAGGCACTGTATGTAACTGTGGCCTCTCAAGAAAAAAATAGTTTGATGCTTGGAGCTTTAGGGAATCTTCCTTCCTTTCAGTTATTCACACCCAGACATTTAGCCCACAGGGACACTTCCTTTTCCATCCTCCTTGGTCTCAATTCTACCGTCCCCCATGTCTCAATCAGCAGATGTAGAACTGAAGGTCACAGTTGAGGCATACGGAATAGCCTCTATGCCCTTTCTATATAAATCTTGTTGCTCTCTTTGTGAATGCACAGTGAGATGCCACTGCAGTGGGCTCTCCTTTTCCAAGAACTGCTTTATATATCGCTAGTGTGTGTATGTTACTCTTTCAGAGTGAAACTGAGCAGCAACAAGGAAGTTCCCTACTGTAGGTCGGTATAGCAGTAGAGCTTTTATTATCATTTTTCTATAATATTTTAGTTTATTTTGGCTCATATTATCATAATAAATAGATGCTTGTGCACTACTTGTGCACAACACTGTGAAGACGTATATATATATATATATATATATATATATATACTCACAGGAAATGCCAAACCAGGGAGGCACGGTGGTGTAGTGGTGATTTTGTGCACTGTGTGGTCTTTTTTGGGGAGAAAACATGGCGCCACAGATCAGCTTAATCCTAGAAGGATGGCGGGGAGGATGGAGCCTCTCTCAGCTGACTCTTGGTGAAGGTGGGGTACACCCTAAACAGCTTGCCAGTTCATTGCAGGACCAACTCACACAACCATTCACACTCACATCTGGATGCAGTTTGATGTGCATGTCTTAGGACCGCGGGGGGAAACTGGAGTTGCTGGAGGAAATCCACACAAGGATGGGGAGAACATGCAAACTCAGACACAGAAAAGCCCTTGCTGGTCTTACGACTCGAACCCAAGACCTTCCTTCTGTAAGCAGATGTGCTAACCGCTACACCACCATGCCAGCCCATAATATCAAGCATGGAGACTAGAATGCTATTTTGTTTTCCTGCTTTACTGATTTTATTGTTAAAAAGGTATGTTTTATTATACAATATCTATGCAGCACTGACTAACACGCCATACATCAGTTTACATTGCTAATGTCTGGCACTGTGAAACACAGATGTAGACCTGCTCATTGATACTGACAGTCATTTTGTATCTGCCAGATTTTACACAATGTCACATAATTTTATTCTCATAATTTGGGTCACTTTTGTGATTTTTCTTTGCAATCTCTGTTTTCATTTGAGAGGGTTGCAACCCCCCTGCTGAACCTGTTCACTAGAACAAACATCCATTCAAGGGGCAATCTAGGGGCAATTTGGAACATGCAATTAGCCTAATGTGCTGGTCATTGGACTATGGGAGCAAACCAGAGTACCAGAAGAGCCAAAACAAGCATGGGAAGAGGTCCACATGGAAACCCCCTCACCCTCATGAACCAGAGCGCTGGAACCTAGGACCTTCTTACAGTGAGGCGAGAGCACTACCTACTACGCCACGGTGTCCCCGTGTCACATGGTGATTGCTTGATCATTGCTTGATCATAGGAATGAGAAGAGGTGTGTGTGGGAGTTCTTAATAAAGTGATTGATTGAAGGAAGGGTAACTGTGCTGATATTTTTTTTGTCTGTTGTCTAAATAATTAGTATTTTGTATGTCTGGTGATTTCTGAGAAAAGGCCCGGGGCTCAAGCTCAAATATTAAACAGGCTCTGCTAATATTATCATTTCGTAGACGTTCCTTTTATTATGGAATTCTGCTTTGGGGTATATTGGGCTTTAGTTTGAAGATAAAACTGTTATTTGTGTGTGTGTATGCGTTTGGATTTAAACTGATGTGTGCCGCTGCACATACTCATTACTGACGAAGCCGGGCAGTTATATGCAGTCGTGCTGTAAGTTAGGGAGAAGGAGGCTGAAGCGAACCAGCACACCGAGACCTCCGACCGTCCCTGAGCTTAACTGCCACTGCACATCTCAATAGAACCCTGTGGCACAGCTATAAATACGCAGCTATAAATCACCCAACACAACACAGATAGAACAGCCAGACAGCCATCGCGGCTGTGTACTAATTCCCTGCATGGGAACACACCTCAAAGTGTAACCTAACACATGTGTGCTTCATTCTACTACTCAGTAGCTCCTAATATTTGTTGAAAGTTATTGCTGCTCCCTTTCTGAGCAAAATGTAGGGATAATAATCCACATTTGGCCTGTCAAAACCAGTGATAAGATCCTTGACTCATGCACTAAGCCACTAATCCCTGCGGAAATGGGCGTCCTACAGGAAGTGACCCATTGCACCTTTTCCTCCTTTAATAAAAAATAATGCAGTTACTTTTCCCATTCCATCTGAATTCTTTATTGAGGTTCAGCAGACAATGTTTTACGCCTCATAAAGAGGTATCACTCTACAGTCTACAGCAGTGGCTTGAATCCAGAAAATGTTTCTAAGTAGATACATTGTTTTCTCTCCGCAGTCAACCTTTAAACACAATTATCTTTTTTCAGCCATCAATAAACCCAATGAACTATTGAGCCATCATGGCCCAGATTTCTTTTTACAACTTAATGCTTATCGAGCAGTGCCATGCTAAAGTAGCTTACACTGCAAAAACAAATTGGTCAAAAAAAAAAAGACCAATATAAACAGTTGAAATACTCTCTTACCCACTTACTCACCAAACCACTTAATCCTATTAGGCTTACTGGGAGGCTGAACCCTATTCCAGCCGACACCGGGCGAAGGCTGAACAGCTCACCAGACCATTGCAGGGCCGACACACTTTCACATTCGCACCTAGCCAATTGCAGCCAATTAGCCTAACATGCATGTCTCTAGACTATGGGAGGAAACCGGAGTACCCGGAAGAAACCCACTCAAGCACAGGGAGAGCATGCAAACTCCAAACAGAAACACCTGAGACTCGAACCCATGGCCTTCTTGCTGTGAGGTGGACGTGCTAACCACCACACTACAGTGTCACCAAAACATTGGTTGCCCCAAACAATTGACAACATGGTTGTGAAATATAGTAACAAGTTAAGTCATATAACTCACCCATGATTTGCATTTCCTAGTTAACTCCAAGTGCTAAAACAAGGTAAATGCCTATATATGTTTTGTTTGTATGTTTTTATTTAGTTTTGGTACACAGTGACCCATGGATTAAAAACTACAAATGCATCTAACTGTACAATGTTTTCTCTGGCTATAGTCCGAGCTCACTCCTAACCACAACACACTGCCTGGCCAAAAAATACATAAATAAAAAATTCACACTATTACATATTTTGTTGGACTAGATTTAGCCTTGATAAGAGCACGTAATGATCATGTCATTGTTTCGCTGAACTCAAGCAACAACACAACATTTATTTCCATCCAGTGTGGGGTCATATCTCTCTAGCATCTTGAACTGAAGGAAGAAAAACTGCACCACTCCATAAGGTCTTCTCCAGCGTAGAAAGACTTTCAGTAGGGTTAAGGTCAAAACTCAGGGGTGCCAATAGATATGTGAAAATGATTCCTTGTGCTCCCTGAACCACTCGTTCATTATTTGAGCCCCAATTTTATATCTGTGCCATCAGGGAAGAAAAAGTTATTTGAAGTGAAAACGTGCTCATTCAGCTCATCAGCTGACTTCATTTAATTGCCACATTAATGTTGCTGAGCCTCGACCGAACCAACTGGAGCAACATGGTTTTATGTAATCTCAGACAGAACATGAAGATAGGTGGATTGGTGATTCTTAATCATCCCATCTGTGAATGAGTGTGAATGTATGTATATGTGTGTATGGTGCCATGTGATAGATTGGCATATCATCCAGGGTGTATTCGCACCTCACCATCTGTGCTCCAGTGTGGCTTTGGGATTCGTATGTAGTATGTCATCCCCCGCCTGGGGTTACAATAACAGTTTATGTCTCCACTGTAATTGCCATGACAGCTCTCATAATGTTTGATGTCAGTTGTATTATGACGTTAATGAAGATGAAGGAGGATGTACCGAGACCTGGCACTTATCCTAAGACCAAAAACCAAGCAATTGGAGCCTTACATGCCTAGCATTATATAATGATTTTGACTGAATGACTGTGTTACAAAACTGCCATGATCAGCTTATAAACATACTGTTTACATGTTGTTATGATAGTTCTTTTTTTAACATATGTCTGTTTGATATGGGAGTAAAACTAGTCATCAAATATATGCATGCTGACTTTAAATAATTAAACTATCATGCCATTAAACACTCTGACAGCAGTCTCTAACACGACATATTATTTCACTGCTGAACATAAACTACCATGACAACAGTGCGAGATATGCCATCTACAGCTGCATTTAGACTGCGCGATAACAGCAGCCTTATAAGATTATTACTTCCTACACGTTATGACCTTATCCAATAAATCCTTTTACAGTCTATGACAGGTTAATGTGATAATTCCATTGGTCATATGAGGGGCAGCACAGTGGCTGGTGTAATGCTAAGCACATCAGTCTGAAAGCAAAAAGGTCTTGGGTTCGACTCCCTGGCTTAGCCAGAATGTTTCTCTGTGGAGTTTGCATGTTCTCGCATTGCTTGCATGGGTTTCTTCTGGGTAACCTGTTTCCTCCCACACTCCAAATTAGCACATTAGGCTAATTCCAAAATTGCCTCTAGGTGTGAATGTGAATGGCTGTGTGTATGTTGGCCCTGCGATGGTCTGGCAAGCTTTTCAGGGTGTACCCTGCCTTTGCCCAGTGTTGGCTGGAATATGCTCCAGCCTCCCTACTACTTCTGTACCAAAATTCCATTTGCCTCATTAACTAATGGTGATGAACGTTTAGTGATGACAGCAGTGCAAAAGCTGCATCTGGGCAAATATGAATATGTGCATAAGTTAGAGAGGCATGATTAGTTTAACCCACGCTATCTAAGATTTTTGATATCTTTTTGTCCTCTCTTAGTACAAGCAAGTGGAGCAGTACATGTCCTTCCACAAGCTTCCAGCAGATTTCCGGCAAAAAATCCACGACTACTATGAACACCGCTACCAGGGCAAGATGTTCGATGAGGAGAGCATCCTAGAGGAGCTGAATGAGCCACTCAGAGAGGTGAGACAGAGAATGCATCACTTTGTGTACTGGGAACATTGTGTGTAAACATCTATGGAAAATCCGTCCCAGAAGGCCATGCAGTTACCTTGGATCTCTTCTTATTTTCCAAAACAGTAACACAATGCTGATGGTAAAATGTGTTGCGCTGTACACATGCATGATGTCTGCAGTAAAATCTCTTTTTCTCTATTACAGTTTTTTGGTTTTGTTCTGTTGTAGTCTAGGTGGCATTTTGGCGTAATGATTAAAACATCCGCCTCACAAAAATAAAGTCCTGGGTTTGAGTCCCAGGCTTGGGCGTTTGTGTACAAGTTCTGTCTGTGCTTGCGTGGCTTTTTTTCTGAGTACGACAGTTTCCTCTGGCAGTCCAAAGACATGCACATTAGGCTGGCTGTTCCAGATTGGCCTTAGGTGTATGTGTGTTGCTGTGCAATGTTCTGGTTCTTTGCCCAGTCTTGGCTGAGATGGGCGCTAGCCTAATCATGACCCTAGTAGGATTAAGCAGTTTGAGTGACTGAGAGTTTTATTCCACTCTCAGATCCTAGGACAGTAAAATGGCCAAATTCCTAGGACAGTGCAGATGTTTCATAAAAAACTCACATAAAGTAACACCATAGACAGTTGTCATGGATTTTTGGACATGTTTTCATCTCAAAGATAATTTAAAAGGTCCATTTCCTAGGTGTGTTGTACTGTGTGTTGTGCCTGTTAGATCTTCTAGAATTATCTAGGCTTCTCGTCGATCAGTCCTGAAGTGTCACCCAGAGCTCTGGGGCGAGACGTGAGAAATACACTCACATCCTATGTCTGTGTTATGATAGACATATAAATTTCACAGTTTTTGAATCATATAGCATGCTTGTGAATTGTACAGTTTTCTTGTCATAGTCCTATGATTGCCCTGCGGTAAACTCACCGCAAGTTGAGTGTTAAGTTAAGTTGAGTGTACATTAGAGTGATTCTTATTGTTAGTAAAAAATTTAAGTTTAAGTAAAATTGACAGATGCAAAATTAAATTGGTTACATTCAATATTAAACCACTTGTAGTAAAATATTTTAAATTCTGAATGATATTTAAGGTATGCTATCTAAGCAATAAGTAATAGTACTACTGTACTAATGTTAAAGATTATTTAATGTAAGGTTACGGATTAATAAAGAAAAATGAAGTTACTTTCAGGAAGTATTCTGCGCTTCTCTACACATGGTACACAGTCTACAGTCATTGCTGAGTGCGCCACACGATCCTATCCATATTTTAATGACAGAACTCATGTTTAGTTTACCTCCTCAGCATTAGAACTACAACATTATTCAGCTGCATTCTTACCAATGAGGCGATGGCATAGTAGGGCCTGAAGTATATGTAGTTTGGGAACTTATCACGTTTGCAGGCAGTCTTCCACACCATGCCAGGCATTCATCGGAGAGAAACTTCAGAGCCTTTGAGCATACCTTAAATATTATTTGATTTTAAAAATCCTTTTAGGTATTTCATTTTTCAGCGTTTGAAACCTCTTTAGGGGGCGCTTGCTTTACAATTCAAAAATTCGAAAATAAGGACCATCCTAGTGTACATGCCTCATGTAGCGTACGTATGACAGTCATCCATCTGTCTTATCTCAGGTCTTATCTGAGTATCACAGGAATATCATATAATCTTGCAACAATCATATGACTTTTGTATAATTATCGTACAATTTGACTTACAGTATTTTCCCCATGAGAGACATACAACACATATTTCACACAGTATGTGAACACAAATACACAACTTCGAATCTACCACATCCAACCTATGTCAATGTAATGTTCTTATCCATACTTGAACATATTGCACAGGGAATGCCCAGGTAACTATTCCCATGGCACTTTATTTCACTCCGCATACCTTACAGCAGGGCGGCACGGTGGCGTAGTGGTTAGCATGTCACAGCAAGAAGGTCCTGGGCTTGATTCCCAGCTCGGGCCTTTCTGTGTGGAGTTTGCATGTTCTCCCTGTGCTTGCGTGGGTTTCCTCCGGGTACTCAGGTTTCCTCCCACAGTCC
>JBCNYG010000008.1:3103203-3119543 GCA_039654305.1 Porochilus rendahli | reverse complement strand
TGTATATGTTGGAGAGTGTTGGGGGGATGGGTGTTTTGAACACGCACAAACACACACACACACACACACACACACACACACACACACACACACACACACACAAATATGCACAGTGTGCAGTAAATGGCTAGTTAAGATCAGAGGAGAAAATCCAGACTGTTCTGAGCTGACAGACAGGTCGCAGTAATTACTCTTCCTTATATGGCAATAATAGTATGCACAATCTGATTGGCTGTTGAGCAGCCCGGATTTTCGCTGTAAAGAACGGTCAGTAACACAAGCACATACGTTTTTTTTTGCTCTGTGTTTTAAAAAGTAACACATTTATCCTTACTCTTGCTTAAATAAATCCCAAAAGCAGAGTTGTGGCGTTGAAACACACAGCCATCATATTTTGGCATTAGGCCCCCGTGTGAGGTGTGCTTTATCCTCGCAATGGCTCAGAGTTTTGGTCTGGAATTTCACTGTACTGACCTCACATTCAGTTAATAAGTGGTATGTACTGCCATGGTGAGCACACACTGAACCGAAGTCTACAAAATATGAAACCCAGTAGGCAACTTCTGATATACTCAAACCAGCCTGTCTGGACCAACAACCTTGTCGTCACTGAAATTACATTTTTCATTGTGATGTATTATCTGAAGCTCATGACCTGCAGCTCTATGCTTTTATGCAGTGTATACGGTGTTTTATTTATACTGAGTATATATCCCTGCTCCCTTCTCTAGGAAATCGTCAACTTCAACTGCCGTAAACTGGTAGCCTCGATGCCCCTGTTTGCCAATGCTGACCCCAACTTCGTCACAGCTATGCTAACTAAGCTCCGCTTTGAGGTGTTCCAGCCCCGAGATTACATCGTCCGCGAAGGCACCATTGGAAAAAAGATGTACTTCATCCAGCATGGTGTGGTCAATGTCCTCACCAAAGGAACTCTGGGAATGAAGCTTTCAGATGGGTCCTATTTTGGAGGTAAAGTCTCCTGTCATGCTTGAAATGAACCTGTTTTAATATAAAACTGCCTGAATAAGGCTGAAATTAAACTGTCACCTTCTGTAATTAAAATCTAGTTAAAATTCGACAGCATCTGGAACATGATTTACTTAGGTTATGAGCTTGTTTTGCAAAAATGGAATTTAAATCCAATGTTTAAACATCTTTTAAGCAAACCATCAAAATCGTTGCACCCAGGCGATAACACCCAACAACGCTTTCTGAGATCTCGCTGTCATTTATAATCGCCTCATTTTCCTGAGCTAGTAATGTAATTTTTACTAGCATAATTTTATGTGACAAGCATAATTCAATTAGCACTTCGCCAGCTACAATGCTCATGCTGATAAGCTAGCATGATAATTATATCCTTGGTGCAAAACAGTAATGAGTTTATTTTTAACGGCATGTTGCGAAATCTACAGCCTGTCTGGTGTAGTCTAAAGCTTGAGGCTCAGATTAAATAACAGTATCGTGATGCTGTAATGCAGTGCTTTCAAGGGGTGCCAAGCCAGAAGAGCAGGTCTTAATGGAAAAGCAGCTGATATGGCTAAACAGGAAAATTAAGAGACCACTTTTAATATGAATCTCCACTAAAAGTCTCTTTAGCTCCCATAGCTGGATGAGAAAATAACAATTTTCTCGATCTCTGAGTTAGCTTCTTTAAGTGCAGGCGTTTGCCTTTTGTGTCCTGTTGTTTACAGTGACAAGGTTGTGGGATGTACAGATAATTACTTTCTTAATGTGCTCTGCATTTAATTAAACTCCAAGCCCATGCTCCACAGGCAAAAGTTATTTCCCTTAAAGTCCCAAATTCACTTTGTGGACCATAATGAACATGGTGAATGCTTACAACCAACTAGAATTGATAGTCAATTAAACTTCTTGTTTTACAAAGGCTTCCAACTCCAGCGCTGCCTCTTTAGAACTCCATTACTACTATAGTGTTAGCAGTAGCAAGAAGGAATCAATTAGGAAGGAAGCAATTAGGAAGGAAGCAATTAGGGAGGGTGGCACACTAGCTTAGCTGGGTTAGATTGCCAGGCTCAGGGAGTTTCTGAGTAGAGTTTGCATGTTCTCCCGTACTTGCATGGGTTTCATCTGTGTACTCCTGTTTCCTCCTATAGTCCAAAGACATTCCGATTAGACTAGCTGGCTGTTCCGAATTGACCCTAGGTGTGAGTGTGAATGGTCGTGTGTGCATGCCGTGCAATGGGCACACGGTGTCGGCTAAAACTCTTCCCATGACCCTAGTTGGTTTAAGTGGTTTGGCAAATAACTGAGAGTAGTAGGGGGAGGAGAAAGACGAGGAGGAAAAGTGGTTGCAACATTAGCAACAATAAGAAGGAATAATTTATTTAGTAATTATTGTTGCAACAGTAATAGCAGTAGGAGTGAGAGCTGAGAGAAAAAACATTAATCAGAGTGGATAATGCTTGAATCTAAAATAACGGGTACTCACAGTTTGTCACGGTCACTTGGAGCAAGTGGTGTCATCATTGTCACCCTTTACATTTGGTTTGGGTAGTGGTGGCTCAGTGCTTAAGACTCTGGGTCACTGATCAGAAGGTTGGGGATTCAAGACCACAGTACCACTGAGCTTCCACTGTTGGGTCCTTGAGCAAGGTCCTTACTTCTCAACTGCTCTGTAAGTTACTCTGGTTAGGGGCGTCAGACAAAATTCCAGAAATGGAAAAATAAATCTTCACAAAATCATTAAGGTTTGTTTTTTTTGTTTCCCCACATGTTCTTTAGAGTCTCAGGGAAGGTTCCCAGCTGACATTGGGCGAAAGCAGGGTACGCCCAGAACAGTTTGCTAATCTTTTGCAGGACCAACACACACACACACACACACACACACACACACAATTCTTCACAATTGCACTCATGTCTACGGCCAGACCGGTCCACAAAGAAACTTTCTTGCAAACCAATGGGCTAGGACCCATAACCTCTTCTTCTTCTTCTTCTTCTTTTTTTTTTTAATCTGTGCCCTTAAGATGCCACTCATGAGAGAAATGAAAAATGTTTTCATTTTATTTGTAAGATTTACTTAGCTGGTTAGCACGTCCACCTGATAGCAAGAAGGTTGCAAAGTCAGGTGTTACTGAGGTCTCCCTGTGCTTGTGTGGGATTCCTCCTGGTACTCGGGTCTCCACCCACAGTGCAAAGTTATGCAGATTAGGTTAACTGACTGTTCCAAAATTGCCTCAAGGTGGAAGTGTGTGTAAATGGTTGTGCGTGTGTGTGTGTGTGTGTGTCTGCGTGTTGGCTCTGCTATGGTCTGGCAAGCTGTACCCTGTCTTCACCTAATCTTGGGTCAGAAAGGCTTAGCCTTCCCGTAAGCCTTGTAGGAATTATGTGGCTTGGCAAATGAGTGAGTGAATGAGATTTAGTGAGGAATGAACACTGAAATAAAAGCACTCCCTGAGCCTGTTAAGCGATGTACATCTTAGGAGGGTGTTTTTCTCCTGGATTTTAGAAGTGGAAGATGATCCTTGTGCGCCTTTAAAATCCTGATGACTCGGCACTCCTGAGCCGCAGTGAGCAGGGAGGACCGGGTGCTTTTTCCCCCCGAGTGACCTTGGAAAGGTCGCGACTAAAACAGATGCCTTCTGTAGCCTGAGTTAAAAGGGTTTTTCAGATGGTCCTTCCCTGGGGTGTTCAATAAGACGGATATTGAACGCAATCCTGAGAGAAATATCAGTAGCAGCAGCAGCAGCAGCAGCACAGTTTTAGGTTCCCCGTCAATGCCGTGTTCCACCCTTGGGGGCCTCACAAAATAGACCTGAGACAGGGACTAGATGCAAGTTGAGCTTTTAGTGCAAATAGTGTGTATTGATGCATAGCCATGCATGTGTTTTTGTGTTTGTTCATTCAACTGTATATGCGTGCTTCCAAATAATGCCTCTTGACTTGATGAATGGGACCCAGCAGTGAATTAGTGGCTGTGGAGTGACACCGCTGTCTATAATTAACTTTAGCCTCCTGGAAGGAGGATATTGGAATTTGCATCTGCTGATGGAGAACTGATTTAGAGCGCAGGCTGGGGGCCAGTTCTGACTGATGGCAAGCAATATTAATACAGTGGCCAGCGTTTATGATGTCGACAAAGTGTGCTAAGATGTTTCATCACTCACTGAGAAAAACAGAACTGACCATTTGCACTTACTTGCCATCTCCCCACTATCACACTATATCATTTCATGCATTAGAGGAAAAAGCTACCGGCCCTCTTCCACATACCCAGGATTGCAAATGTCCATGATTGGCTAGGTCTCTGTGTTCTACAGGGAAGCGAGTGTATGTTGTGCCATTTACTAAGAGAGACATCTAGCTGTTGGCAGATGATTAAAGAATGCACTAGATGGTGAAGTGCACCACACTTACTGATGTCACACAGTGTGTAGGTCATGTGACACACAGGCAGGACATTGTGTCAGCGGGTCACATCATTACAGAGGGATATGGCATCCGGTCACCGAGTGTACCGTTAAGTAGATATGGATAAGAGATCAATTTAATCACTCATTCACTCTCACTCACTCATTCGCTGAACTGTTTAACCCTGTTAGGGTCGCAGGGTGCCTGGAGTCCATCTCAGCCGACACAGGGCCAAGGCTGGGTACACACCGAACAGTTCACTAGACCATTGCAGGGCACACACACATAAAAACCATTCACACTTATGGGCAACTTGGAACAGCCAATTAGCCTACTGTGCATGTTTTTGGACCGTTGAAGGAAACCAGAGTACCCAGAGGAAACCCACGCGAAAACAGTGAGAATGTGCAAACACCACACAGAAACAACTTCGCGAGCCCAGAAAATGAACCCAGGACCTTCTTGCTGTGAGGCGGACGTGCTTACCACTATGCCTTTGCCTAAACATCTTTGTCTCTATGCTCTCACAAATTTACATATCTGTTATATCTCGTTTTTTTGTTTTGCTGTCTTAGGCTTGAGGCTGTCAGAATCTACTCTCCCCGTGGATGAGAAAGGGAAAAGAGCATGTGTGATGTTCCACTATGCAAAAAATCATGATGCTTTGTGTGTTTGGTGTTTTCTCTCTCTCTCTCTCTCTCAGAAATCTGTTTGCTAACACGAGGACGTCGAACAGCGAGTGTTCAGGCAGAGACATACTGTCGTCTTTACTCCCTCTCCGTGGACAACTTCAATGAGGTTCTGGAGGAGTACCCTATGATGAGAAGAGCTTTTGAGACCGTGGCTATTGACAGACTCGATCGTCTAGGTAAGAGTGTTGTACTCTTTCATAAATATTCACTCTGCACTTAAAATACAGTAGGATAGCCACTTGTTTCTCTAAGATGTTGAACTAGAGTGGTGGTGTGTCAAGTGCTCGGAGAAAACACTTGAAGTTAATGACTGAAAGCATGCAAAATCATAAAAATTGTTTGTGTAAGTGTACTCTAAAATTGTGACTGATTGCCATTATAGTCAAAGGGGTGCAAACATGCCATGATAACCGTCTTTTGAGGTGAATTACCATCTTCTATCCATTTTCTAACAGGTAAGAAGAACTCCATCCTGATGCACAAAGTGCAACATGACCTTAACTCTGGTGTCTTCAACAACAGAGATAACGAAATGATCCAGGAGATTGTTAAGTACGACCGAGAGATGGTCAAACTGGTGGACTTTCAGCGACCACGTGCAATGTCTATGACGGCCTCCATCCCTGGAGGCATATTTGCCCCACCAGGCCAATCGCAGGGCACCTCAGCAATCGCCACCCTGCAGCAGGCTGTAGCCATGAGCTTCTGCCCACAGATGGCAAATCCTCTGGTGGGCCCGAGCACTCTTCAGTCTCCCCGTATGGTCCGACGCTTCCAGGTAATCCAGAACCTTTCCAGCCCTGCATCTGTCTCTCCCATGCAGTCACAGCCACCAGGCCCAATGCCAGGTGGTGCGTGTGCTTCAGCTGCCACATCCAGTCCACCTGTACAAAGCCCACTGGCACCGGCGGGCTCTAGGACATTTCAGTACGGCTGCAGCCCAATGGGCGGGCGTACGGGATCTCAGCTATCTCTTGTCCAGCAGCATGTGCCCAGTCCAACGCGCAAGAGTGCCCACTCTTTGCAGCATGCAGACAGCCTGAGCCAAGATGCCCGTGCGTTGTCCAGTTCCCAACCTTCTCTGCCTCAGGATGGAGTGACGGGTCTGGGTACCAGCCCACCTCCCTCAGCCCACGTCTCGTCCACATCCATCGGGCCTCAGCAGGGCCCTCATCCTGCAGTACCTGGGCCATCTGGAATCAGAAGTGCTGTACCTCATAGAATGGTACAGCCTCACCACATGCCGCCCTCCACTCCACCCCCTGTTGGTGGAGCAGGGCCAAGCTATCTCGAGCCAATAGTGCACAAGAAAGATTCTATAGTTAGCCTCCCTGAGACAGACTCAGCCATCAGATCCAGGTTGTCTTCGAACCTCTGACCAAACTGTGGTGTACGCTGACATAATGGCACGAATGTGTGTCCCGAGGATTTCTGTACCTGAGGGAAGCAGAACATGTATTGTGTAGGGGGAGTAATCAGATCAGTCTCTCACGAATAGATTAAATGTCACCACTGAAACTAAGATGGGATAGCTGGCCCACTCATGTAGTTACTCCCTTCTCATTCAGCTAGCGATTTCCCATTTGCTGTCTTTGTTATGAAGAAATACCTGAAGAGAGAGAGAGAGAGTGAGACCAAGAGCGCGAGAGAAAATCTGTTGTTGTTTTCTCTAGAGTCCATCCAATGCAATCTGGCCAGAGCTGGGATGAAATCAGGGACTTGTATCACAGGACAATGGTGTAATTTTAAGCTTTGCAAAGGTGTTTTTAGTGTCCTTTGTTCTGTATAATTGTAGCAAAAAATAACTAGCTGTTCTTCATATTCGTGTAAAATTTCAACGAAAAATAGTATTACATAGACCGCTGGTCGATCTTATATTGATATGTAAATAGAGGACGTTTAAAAAAAATGACACAGGATCTACGTTCACAGAATATCTACTCAAAAACCAAAGTCGAGCTTGGTTGAGTTTGCTCATGTCCGTTTTAGCTGAGGAAAAAAAAGTCAAAAGAAACACCATTTGTTTAACTGCCTTTATTCCAAGTTTAGAAGCCATATACGTTGTAAGTGTGAGTCTATGTGGGGGTGAAAGGGGGAAGGGGTGTGATGGGGTGGGGGGTGGGGGGGTAATGTCCTTAATTATTGGCCTATTTTCTCATGAAATTACAAGTATATATGTATATATGTTACAGTAAACAATCTGTGAAATGACTGGATTTTTTAGTTAATCTAAAAATTAAGCTTACTTCTGGACACACTGAGTGAACCCGTTTGTTACATGTAGGGTTTTTTTTAGCGCCTCTGAGACAGCCGTCCCCTGGGAATGGCCCAGAACAACGCACTGTCGGGGCTTTATAGATACCAGTGTTGCGCCTAGACAGGGACACTATAGATCGGTTGCTGCCTGCGCAGGGCCGCGTTCTTTGGTTGGCAGATCAAGCCAGATGAAACCTTAAGTGTTGCCAGATGGAGCCAAATTTAACCCACGGGAAATGTATGACTCTCTTTATAAAGAGAATCGATCCGTATGACCCAGGAAAGTTAGCCTCCGGCACACAGCGCAAGATGAGTCGAACTGTGGTGGACAGGGATTTACCGGGCGTTACTGTGCACGGAGCCACAAACAGTGCGGTTCAAATAGGTGTATACGATTCAAGGCCGGACTCGAGCGCGACAGCGGGTGTCGCTCTAGCCAGACCTGCCCAGATTCAAACCGATCGGATTGTGATTTGTTTTTGTGGCAATCGTGTAAATAAATATTGATAGCTATGAAAAAAAAACCCCACTTTATGTGAAAACCCACGTACAACCAGGTGAAAGACGTTCATTTCACGTCTAATTTCTACCTTAAATACGTGGTAATGTTCGTCTAGACGAACAATTTCAATGTGACAAAAAGTAAGCTTTGTTTTTCGTCAGTCTTTAAAAAATGAGTAAATTTAAGTCATTTAACAGATTGACTGAAAAATTCAATTATTTCATTGCCAGGTTATAGACATTGACTGTAGCATATACATATATGTTTTTTTTCCTTTAATTTATTTCACTGGGCATTTTGACAAATGTGTCTATAGTGGCAAAGGCAATACCCCAGAGCTTCTGACCTGCACTGAGAGTTCTTACTGATGAACATCACTGGCTCTCTATTAGGAGATACCGACAGAATAACTAGGAATGGATTACCAAAAGAATCTCTCTCTGAACTGTGATCCAAAATGCAATATAATACTGATTTCGCAATACCCTGCCTTTGGTCTTGCAGTGTAGTCTTGTTGTGTGAATGCTTTATTCGGATGTAAGGTATTAGAAGGATATTTTATGGCTGGATGTAATGGAGTGTAATTAAATGAAATGAGCGAGGAAATGGAAATATTAAGCTTATTTAGAAGTTAGCTTTAATTGTAACTATTAAATTACAGTTTCTTTGCATGCCACAACGAGAATTGACATTACCCAGAAAATATTTATTTACTTATTTATTTTTTAATGCCAATATTGGTAGTTGAATTTGTAAAAATAAAGCGCTGCAGTAATTTATCTAAAATATACATTAAACTACTTGGCTCGTTTTTATACTTTAAACCAGCATAATGTACCTGAACAAAAAAATCTAATAATTTTATCTTGTGAGAAAAAAACCTGCAGCATTTTATTATATGAACTTGGGAAAACAAATTATTATTTTTGTCAAATTAACAAGTATTTGCAATATTCTGCACTTTACCTAAACCTCCAAGATGTAGCCTAATTAACAAACAGGCTGATGTGAGCATTTTTGACTGATTTATTTTTAAAGAATCGTGCAAATTTTCTTTAGTTGAAACAAAACATTCTTCATTTAAAGGTATGTTATATAGCTTACATAACAGTTTGTAATTACCAATTAATCGCTGCATTAATCTTTTTTCACGTTCATTGTAAATACAACCTTGTAAATCAGTTGTAAATGAGTCTGGTTAGTAAAGTAAGCTTAACACTGACAAAAAAAAAAGGACGTTGAACTCAGATGGCCATAGGTGCGTACTTTATTTGTTCCTGAATGTATGCCGACTGGCGTTTACTGCCATGTAAATAGAATCATATCGACTAATGCAAAATGGAAAAACATGTCTATTTGCTGAGTGTTTATTGTCGTGATCAACTGTTGATTATGCTAATTAGCTACTTGATTCTTTGCTACAAAAGAACCATTTGTATTTTTTCCACCATTACTTGCTAGAAGCTGGATGTTAGATACAGTATAAAACAATGTTGGGGGAATAATTGTAAAACAAACAAGCACACACAAATCCCCCTGAGCATGAGCGCCCTCTTGAGAGAGAATATGATATATGATGGCAAATCACCATATTTATAATAGCCACCATGTGGTGATTCAGGGTGGTTTTGATGATTTACTGAAACAGTTTTACCAGTGCGGTGAAAAAGTGACATGAGCTTCATAAGAAAACACATTCATGCTCAGTCCCATATCTTTATTATCACTGTCGTAGATTTAGCTTGTCATCTTTAACAACTAGCGTTAAGATCAGCTATTTAAATGAAAGACAATGCAATTCGAGTCAATATGACTTGACTGAAGGACTATTTTGCGTCCTTCTTTACTGACATTGCCATTTTCTAGCACTAATGGGGGTATTTCATGTAATGATTCCTCAGAAATCTGAGTTGTAGTGTGTTATGTGTCTTTAATTGCGTTTTAATTCCTGTACTGCCATTTTTTACGGAGGCCCTAGACGGACATGAATTCATACAATTTTTTCCCCTTAGGTTTCTTGAGCGAAAGGGTTAATAATGTTGCTTTTATGTGATAACAGGGTAATTTTAACAAGATCTCAACATTGTTTTCCTGTGTTAATGTAATAATTAAAATGAGATCTGCAGATAACTAAACATAGTCTACATCAAATCACCGGCAACATCATGCCAGAGGAGCAGGTGTATAGTTCATCACGTCACCTGCCTGTCAATCAAGTCCTGACACTGGATGAAATAACTTTATGGGTACTCCGGTTTCTTCCTACAGTCCAAACACATTCCGATTAAGCTAACTGGCTTTTCCAAATTGATCCTGGGTGTGAATGAGTGTTAATGGTTGTGACTATGTTACCCTAAAGTGGTCTGGTGAGCTGTACGCTATCTCACCCAGGTGTCGGCTGAGATAGGCACCAGCCTCCCCACGACTCTAGTAGGATTAAGCAGTTCAGTAAACGAGTGAGTGAGTGTGAGGTCACAGGAGAACAAATGAAATAACTCGTCATCTCGAGAAAATGAAGGGGGAAAATTATGAATTGCAGTTCACTCAGGGCTTCCATACATTTATGTATTTTATTATTATTATTTTTTGCATTTTTCAGAAATTAACAAATCCCTTCTTTGTTTTTGTTTATCCTGTTGTAACTGTACACCGTAAGTCCCCAGCCTACTGACAAATGTATTCTGAGTGAGTTGAACGAATTGAATGCATATCTATTATTCTATGTATTGCTGTGGTTTTACTTCAAATGACTGAAACTGTTTATTTTTGTAATCATGCACTTATACTGGCCCTAATTACGCTGCTATTTTAGGCTCTGCTAGAAAGAAATGTCTTCAGAGGATTGTGTATGAGATGGTCACAGTCTGTGCAAAACATATGATCCTTCACATCGCCCCTTAATCTGGCGAATATTGGAAGAAGGAAAAAAAAGTGAATTTTAAGTTTCAGCATGGAATTGATCGGCTTCATTTCACTGTAACAATAGCAATCCTGACTGAAGTATTCCTTCCAGTAGAGAATTCATGTATCTTCTGTTTTTCTGTACTTTCCCTGAGAAAAGAAGAAGAAAAGAAAAAGAAAAAAAAGACATTTCTTTCTGGAATAGAAAGGCCAGACGTCAGCTTTCCTCACCATGGCTGAATAACGGACAATACGTTGAGAGGACCGTCACCCAAACCTCTTGTTTCACCGTACCGCATGCAAACGGTACAGAATGCCTTGGTATCAAATGTCTTAGTAAATCAGGGTACTTTGTGTTGTTTGTAATGATAAGTGGTTTTTTCTTTTTTTTTTTTTCGTCTGTACAATGTGCCCCGATGCACAATTTAACGTAGGCCAACATACCCAGTGCCTAGTAACACCTAGTTTCCACATTGTCTATTTTAGTGGTACTTGACCTTGTAAAAAGAAAACCTGCAAACTTTGTTCTTTGATTTCTTTTTTATTGATTTCTCTGTGTTTTTTTTAACCTTGCAATATATGTATAATATAGCTGCTGAATAGTTGTTAGCAACATAAAATGAATAATCCAGCATAGTCTTTCCCCATGTTGGGAGACACAACTTGCACATTCATGTTTGTCTGGACTATGAATGCAGTGGCTCACGGAGTACATACCAAAACCTCTGCTCCACCGGAATGCTGCTTTTCACTGGAGCCATCAGAACAGGCTTTGCTTTTGCGATCCGTAGACATCACGCCAGATGGCTTTTTAAAAATCAAACGCGCCTCCCTAGATGCCAGCTGAGCACACACACACACACACACATACACAGATCAAGTGAAATACATCAGGGGTGAAACAACATTAAATATTAAAAAATAAATAAATAGAAATCCTATAATGAAATGCATGTATATTTTTTAATAATGAGTATATAACAGTAAGGTTTCAAATATACAAACTCACACAAACAAATGTACATATATACATATATATATATATATATATATATATATATATATATGTATGTACAGTACTGTGCAAAAGTCTTAGGCTCCCTATTCTTTTACGTATAACCTTTGCTATGGATTTTTCATATATAACTTTCACATTAGTGAGTCAATACAAAAAGAATAATCCAGAAATTAGTTTTCCTGAAGGGCGCTATATGGTTTAGCATGTCCGCCTCACAGGAAGAAGGTTCTGACTTCGGGTCCTTGGCACGGATCGGGCGTTGGAGTGTGGAGTTTGCGTGTTCTTCCTGTGAATGGTTGTGTGTGTGGGTGTGTGTTTGTTGGCCCTGTGATGGTCTGGCGAGCTGTTTAGGGTGTACCCCACCTTCTCTCAGTGTCGGCTGAGGTAGGCTCCAGCCTAAAACTTTTGCACAGTACTGTATATCTATGAAATAACAAAATTATTTTATATAGAAATAAAATAAAATATTACATAGAATTAATAAATAGTCTCCCAGTTTAAACATTTAATTTTATAATAGACGACAAGAAAAAATCGATTGCAATTGGTTGAAAGGTGTAGATAGTGGAGTTTCTGGAGGATGTTAGCTGAAATACAGCCCCTCCCATTCATGTTGTTTTCTAAGCCACACCTCCAATAACACACGCACGCTGACAGTTGTGAAGAGACTCCTTCTTTTTTGATTGGTTAGATGGAAGATTAGATGGAAGTATTTACCAGTTCATCTATGTTCCAACCCACACTTATAGTCATGAGTTTTGGGTAGTGAACTAAAGAACGAGATCACAAGTGTTACAAGTGGCCGAAATTTGTTTTCTTTGGAGGGTATCTGGGCCCAGTCTTAGAGCTGGGTGAGGTGAGGAGCTCAGTCATACGGATGAATGGATGGATGGATGGATAAATGGATGGATGTAGGAGATGCAAATTATTCTTTTTTCCCCTTGTTGACATATTTGTTTCGTTTTTGCTCAGATAATTCATTGATGAAATATGGCGGTGGGGGAAGGGGGTTTGCATGTTTTCCTGTGCTTATATTGGTTTCCTCCGGATACTCTGGTTTCCTTCCACAGTCCAAAGACATGCACATTAGCCGAATTGGCCGTTCCAAATTGTCCATAAGTGTTAGTGTAAATGGTTGTGTGTGTGTTGCCCTGTGATGGAATGGCGAGCTGTTTAGGGTGTACCCTGCCTTTGCCCAGTGTTGGCTGAAATAGGCTCCCTGTGATCTTAATAAGATTAATGTGGTTTTGAAAAAGAAGGAGTGAGAATTTAAGGGGAAAAATCAGTCGGACCACCTGTTAAACACAACAAAGAAAGATCTGTGAGAAATGCAGGCCTAATTGCCCATCTGTCAATTTTCTTTAAAATCCATCAATGGAGTACTGTAGCAAAACCTTGTTTTCAATGTCTGGCTGCCACAGCAAGAAGGTCCTGGGTTCGAGTCCTGGGCTTAGCTCAGGTATTTCTGAGTGGATTTTGCATGTTCTTCCTGTGCTTTGGTTTTCTCTGGGTATTCTTTTTTCCTTCCACAGTCCAAAGACTTGCACATTAGGTTAATTGCCCCTAGGTGTGCTTGTGAATGTGACTGTTGTGTTGGCTGTGTGCTTGCTCTGCAATTGTCTGGCGAGCTGATCTGGGGGTGTATAGTACCTTCGCCCGGTGTCGGCTGAGATAGGCTTCAGTCTCCCCATGCAGCCTAATCCCTTGATGAAACAGTTCAGCAAATAAGTGAGTGAGAGTATTGCAATGTCATTTTAATGAAATATTGCTTGTAGCGATACAGCTGTGTGACGCTGTTGCACTGAGTCATAGCAAGGAGTCAACTCGGGGAGTAATCAATTAATGAAATAATGAGCGTGAAGGCAAGAACAACAGTATAAGCTGAAGGTGAATGTTAAGAATCTGTTTGAGGAAGAGGTGCCGGTGAAAGAGCTGAACAAAATAAATAACTAAAGCATTGCTGCATCACTCCATTTAAGTAGAGATGGATTGAGGGCTGAATCCCATTGATGCTGCAATTAGTGTGTAGTCGAACAGCATTGTGGGAAACTGGTAACTAGCATGTAAACAGACCGATAAATAAAATAAAGCTTGAATGCCACTGATATCACTTATTACTCTCTTACACACTCCGTATGACTGAACTACTTAATCCTACTAGGGTCGAGGGAAGGCTGGTGTCTATCTCATAACGTGCATGCCTTACGTACATAACGTGCAGGAAAGCAGGACACTCAGAGGAAACCCACACAGGCAAGAAGACAAAATGCAAACTTGCTGTAAGGCAGATGTGCTACTACGCCACTGTACCTCAAGTCACTTATTAACTATTAAAAATTGATATGCAAGGAATTCTGGGAGTTTTTGTCTCAGTAAGAACAGGCTAATTTTTCTCTCACACTCAGTCACTTATTTCTTAAATCGCTTACACCTACTAGGGTCGCTGGGAGGCATCCCAGCCAACATTGGGCGATGGCGGGGCACGCCCTGAACAGCTCACCAGACCATTTCAGGACTGCTGTTTTTATGGTAAACGAATTCTTAAGATTTATTAAGTTCACCAGAGTCTTTTATTTTACAGTAGTTTATGCGTATCCGAAATGCGTATGCGAAAGTTCTGGGGTTTCTGCTGTCTACTGCTGAAGTGAAAACCCCAAACTGACAGGAAGCTTGTGCAGCCTGACGAGAAGTAATTTTAAAAAGTGTCAGATTAAATGTTTCTTCAACAGCCGCAGACAAAATGTGTTCAGATTTGTGTCTCAGCTAATTTGAGCCCAGCTAAGCCCCCAATCGGGCTAAGGAAATGCTGTCAAGTGTATAAAGAGTGACTTTAATGAGATGAGCACGTTCACTGGTTTGGATTTGTACTTGGAGGATGTCCAGTGTCAGTGCAGTGGCGGTGGAATGGAAGTCTCTATCTTTGCTGCTGATGATTGAGTCTTAGTCATGATTAGCAGTGTATGTGTGTGAACACGTACCCAGTCAGATATTAGTCATCCATCGCCCGTGGTGTTTGATTTAAGTGCACCAGTTTAAGATGGCCTCACCATCATGCCCCACCTGATTTAAGCACCCTTACGCTGATTAATTCTCTTTCAGTTACACCCCCCCCTCTACTAATGCACCGATAAAAGGATAAAGCGAGTTACGTATTTCATTCAAAATTGGGTTTTGTTTTATAACCAGTTATTGAATATGATGATGACTATAAGCTTTGGAGTGATGTCTATGGCAGTGATGTGCTAAAGCTCCTGGTACTAAACATTGTACTTGTCTTTTTCAGTAACCTGCTCCTTCAGTACCGATGTTGTTAAAGCATTCCTTACAGATGAATAATTGTTGTGCAATAAAAATGGAGAGCATTGGCATATGATGGCACCAGACTGTCTTGTCTTTAAAGGCCGGGTTTTTCAAAATGAGGAAAATTTCAAGGGCTTAAGGACTATGTCCAAACTTGGTGGTGAGATCAAAATGGAATTAAAAGTTAGACTGTGGCCAAAGATTTGAACAATCGCTGTTCAGATTTTTGTTATTGACATTTTGAAAAAAAAAAGAATCTTGCTCTGAAAAACATATTTATTATTTATTCATTTATTCATTCGTTCATTTTCTAAGCCACTTAATCCTTATTAAGGTTGCAGGTGTCCTAATTAGTCAACCCACTCTGGACGAAGACGAGGTACTCCCTGAACATCCCGCCAGGCCATTGCAGGGCGTGCTAACCACTACACCACTGTGACAGACATATGTGACAGAACCTCATAATACCAAAGGTCATGAATTGTCACCTTATTGTCAGCACTATGTGACCTTTTCACAGACACTGGCAACGACATAAGTGATATGATAGGTCTGAAATATGTTCTGAAGAAAAAACATTCGATCATGGTTTAATTATCAAAATAATCAGTGCCACAGCGTAAACATCATGATAGAGAATAGCAATTGAACAAAGAGTCCTAAATCTTTGTGGAGCTCATTAACTGATTAGATCCTAATGGACCTCTAAATATATGCCTTTATTAAAGACAGACACACTTAGGGCATAAACACATTAAGTCTATCGATAAAAAAAACCTCATAGACAGTACTAATATTAGCTGTAAAACATAAATATGTGGCATGATACAAGTATGTAACAGGCCAGTTACACAAAAAGTAAACAGCAAACATTATGCTTATGTAGTGACAGAGTCTCTTCTTTCCTTTATTATCGAGCCTCAAAAGTCTCTGTAGCTTTTAAAGCACACCAGTGACAGTTTTGTTAAAAAAACAACAACGTCTGCACAGGTCTCATAACTGGTATTTTTATAAATAATCTCTATAAAACACCTACTTAAGGTAGGCTCATACGATGCCAATGATGGTCCCAATCTTAACAGATGTTCCCGATCTTTGAGAATTTTTTTAAGTGTTCAAAATATTCATACATTCATACATTTTCTGAACTGCTTAATCCTAATTAGGGGCGAGGGGAGGCTGGTGCCCATCTCAGCCGACTCTGGGATGCTCCTGGACAGCTTACCAGGCCATCGCAGGGCCAACAGTCACACAACCATTCGCACTCACACTCACACCTAGGGGTGATTTGGAA
>JBCNYG010000008.1:3071279-3082388 GCA_039654305.1 Porochilus rendahli | reverse complement strand
ATTTTATGGTTTCACCCAAATGAGGATGGGTTTCCCTCCTGAGCCTGGTTCCTCTCAAGGTTTCTTCCTCGTGTCGATTGAGGGAGTTTTTCCTTGCCACTGTCGCCGCGGGCTTGCTCATTAGGCATGTGTAGAGGGTTGTAGAAAACATTTTTAGATTCCTCCCCAACTTAGTTTACTGTGTAAAGCTGCTTTGCAACAATGTCAATTGTAAAAAGCGCTATACAAATAAAATTGAATTGAACTGGAAATTAAAGAGTGCTGTCTCTGTGCTATGATGGGGCCTAAATCTTGACTGATACATTTCATGAATGTTATTCCTCCAAAGATATTAACATATTTGCTGCACTACAGCTTTTTCTAAAATGGAAATAAAAAAGTAAAAAAGTAAATATCAAAAAGGTTTGATATTGGTCTATATATGGACAGCTGATATGGGTCGAGGTATTATAATCAGAGGTTTGATAACTTCTAGTTTAAAGGATTTAGGTACATAACCAGTGCTAAGGGAAGAATTAATTACATTTAATATAGGATTGATCACTTCTGGTAATATTTAAATACATGTTTAAATAAACATGTAGGTACTGGATCTAGCAAATAGGTTGATGTTTTAGATGAAGAAATTAATGCAATTTGTTCTGGGGCCAAAATACTGTAGTTGCTGATCTGATGGTGGTATATTATTACTTACCATTTTAGTTACTGACATTTCTGGCTTTAAGCTTAAGGAATTAATGTTTTGCCTGTTATCTTCAATTTAACATCAAAAAGGCTGATAAAGTCATCACTGCTATAATTGAAGGTCCGCACATTTTTTTTCTAGTTTAAATAAGTATTTTGGATGATTTGTGTTCTCTTCTATAAGATTTGATAAATATATTGCTCTAGTATCACTAAGAGCTTTTTTTGAAGTTAAGGAGACTCTTTCATTCTATTCTAGCTGGAATACCATTAATGTAGATCATTCTGTTTACGGGTATTAGTGTGCATGTATCATTTTACCAGGTTGCTAATTTTTTTCTTTGATTGGTTTTCTTTTCAGAAAAGCTACATTATCTAGCATATAGCATACATTTGACTCAAAGCACTCAGTAGATTTATTGAGTTCTGTGCGGTCTGATTGTGATCCAATCATAGTTGATAATTCTGGAAGATTATTCACAAAACTCTGCGCAGTAGTTGATGTAAAAGTACGCTTAATACGATAACGTGGTGAGGTGTATATATATATATATATATAAGTACTATGATGCATTGTAATTGAGATAAGATAATGATCTGAAATAGTTTCTGACAGTGGAATCGTGACTATATTTTCGATGTTTAGTCCAAAAGATAATATTAAATCTAGAGTGTGGCCAGCATTATGCGTGGGTCCTATTAAATTCTGACCCACCCCTACTGAATCTAGAATAGACACAAACGCTTTCCTAAAAGGATCCTCTGGTTTGTCGAAATGAATATTAAAGTCACCAACAATTAAAGCAAAAGAGATAGAGATTGGGGAACATAGGGACTGGAAAACGTAGGGACTGGGGAACATAGGGACTGTAAAACATAAGGTATTGGGAACATAGTAACTGGGAACCTAGGGTCTTGGGAACATAGTGACTATAAAACATAAGGTCTTGGGAGCATAGGGACTAGGGAACATAGGGACTGGAAAAATTAGGGACTGGGGAACATAGTAACTGGGAAACATAGAGATTGGGGAACATAGGGACAGGGAAACATAGGGTCTGGGGAACATAGAGACTGGGAAAATTAGGGACTGGGGAACATAGTGACTGGAAAACATAGAAATTGGGGAACATAGGGACTGGGGAACATACAGTCTTGGGAACATAGGGACTGTGAAACATAGGGACTGGGGAACATAGTGACTGGGGAACATAGGGATTGTGAAACATAGAGATTGGGGAACATAGAGACTGGGGAACACAGAGTCTTGGGAACATAGGGACTGGGAACATAGGGATTGTGGAACATAGGGACTGGGAAACATAGGGACTGGAAACATAGGGAAATGGGAACATAGGGAAATGGGAACATAGGGACTGGGGAACATAGGGACTGGGAAACATAGGGACTGGAAACATAGGGATTGGGGAACATAGGGACTGGGAAACATAGGGACTGGGAACATAGGGACTGGGGAACATTGGGACTGGGAAACATAGGGACTGGAAACATAGGGAAATGGGAACATAGGGACTTTGAAACATAGGGACTGGGAACATAGGGACTGGGGAACATAGGGACTGGGGAACATAGGGACTGGGGAACTGCCTTCTCATGCTCAGTTGCAAGTGAAGCCAGGAACAGGTATGGCACATGAAAGAATTTTAGGTCAGGATAAGGTTAAGATTAGGGTAAGTGTTAGGATTAGGCAAGTAGTGGTTATTTACGTTTACATTTACAGCATTTGGCAGTCGCTCTTATCCAGAGCGACTTACAATTATCATTTTTATACAACTAAGCAATTATGGGTTATGGGAGATTAAACTGCTGACCTTCGGATCAGAAACCCGTCGCCTTAACCACAAGGCCACCACTGCCTATGGTACGTCAAATAGGGAAGCAGGGTTAGGATACAACTCCAGAAAATTAATGTAATTCCATGAATTGTCCTCTTGAGTTATGGAAATCCGTGTGTGTGTGTGTGTGTGTGTGTTTTGAATTACAAGTGAATAGGGTAGTCATTTAAAACAATAGAGCCACGCCCCGACTCAGTCTATTTCTAAGAGTGGGATGAGAATGGAAATTTTCCAAGAGTTTTTTTCCCCTCCCATGTGTAAGGGCACATTATACTCCCTACCTCTCTGATGTTCTTATCATAGGCGGAGCGCGCCCTCTGGTGGTTATTCATGAGTCGTGCACCCATAATGGCACTCGAAAGACCACTGTTAATGTTTAATATCTAACGCTGTGCATTTTTTTAAACATACAATAAAATAATTATGACTATATACATTGTTCATATCAGGATAAAAAAAACCTTTATAAATATCAAAACAACCTCCCAGCTAATTATCTATTACATTAAAAAATACGGGTTGTTTTTGTTTCCTCATTGTGCGTCACTTGACAGTATGAGTACCTGAAGGTATGCATACAGTATTTTCTTTTCATGAAGTTTGTTCCGAGAAATGAAAACCTAAACCAAAACAAGGACTCCATTCCCCATAACACAGTGCGTGGACACTGCCGTAGTCTGGACTTCGCGTTGTTCCTGATGCTTCATGGGATATGTAGTTTAATCCTCGATGACTGGCACCGTTTTGACGTCGCGGCGGCTCTGAGACAGACAATTTTCTGCAGAGGGAAGACATGAAAATAGAGGCCAGGTAATTTTTTAGTTTATTTACTCTACTGTGTTGTTATTATGTCGATATACAAAATTAGAGGGTCATTGTAAAAATAACGGGGCTTTATTTGAGGATTTTTTGCCTGTTGCGCAGGTTACAGAACACAGTTAAACGAGATGACGTTAAACATGATTGTTTGGCTAGTTAGCCACCTAGCTAAATTCACAATAAACATTTGGATATATAAGAAGATGTACATATAATTATATCTTTGAGCATATTTATAGGGGTATGTTATTAAGTGGATTAATAATGTTACTGTTGTTAGACGACCAAGTAAACAGCTTGTAGCTGCAGTGGAAAATAAGCTAAGCTAAGCTAGGCTAGGCTAGGCTAATGAACTAGTTAGTCTGTCGTTATGCCGCAGTGTTAGCACGTGCGCTCTGCTATTAAACAGGGTATCCGGCCACTCATGGACAAAGTAGATAATAAAGAGGTAAAAAAACACCCAGGCCGTGTTTGTCAGGGGTTTTATTTAGATTACTGTTATGCAATATGGGCGATGTTGCTATTCGTCCGGTCATGCAGCAGATCTCAAGTGACAAAGACGTGGGTACAGCAGTAGAGTCTGCAGAATCCGAGCTCAGTGTTTGTTTATGTCTCATCGGGGTTATAATCTGGTGAGCCTGGAAGAGACAAACTGGTCAAACAAACCATCCTATACACTGGTGTCCTGTCAAAATCACGTGTTTAACCACAGATCACGTCCCCTCCCTTACACTTGTGTGTGTGTGGGTGGGTGGGCGTGTGTGTGGGTTTTGTTTTCCATGCCTAACCTTGTAGTGTGTTGTTTTTTCCCCTCTCTCACACTTTGCCAGCAGCAGCTGTTGAATGGAAAACATGTCCAAGAAAAGGGGCAGGTAAGTCACAATCACTTTTACAAGTGTGCCCCCTGGCAGGTCTTTAAACAACCCATATGTACAAAGTCAGTGTATACATGGGAATGGGGCGACCTGATTGGTTCGCTTTCTCAGGTTAAACAACCATTATTCACATGTAGGCGACCGTGTACACCGAATAATCATTTCATCTTATATTACATAGGATGGTGTAGTGGTTAGTGCATCTGCCTCACAAAAAGAAGGACCTGGGTTCGAGTCCCAGGCTTGGCGAGGGCGTCCCTGTGTGCATGTTCTTTCCGTGTTTGTGTGGGTTTCCCCCTAGGTGCTTTGATTTCCTCTGACAGTTTAAAGACATGCACATTTTGCACATATTTGGCTGTTCCTAGGTATGAGAGAGTGTAAATGGTTCTGCGTGTGTCAGCCCTGTGATGGTCCCCTTCTTGTTTCACGTGAACATTTTAGCTGTTGATCTGTATCTGTCAGTTTTGTTTTGTTTTGGGCTGCTGCCACATAATTACCCTATTGCATTCATGAGCCGGGGTATAGCTAATACATGTAAGTATATTTTTTAAGTATAATTATTGTGTTTGGAGGTTCACTTCATCTTTGCCTTTTTCTCCCACTTTCAGGAAACGCAGCAGCGGAGAACTGAGCGACTCGCTCTCCCCCGACCCCAACTGCCTTCTGGGTAAGAGGATTCAGCACAGCTGGAGGGAGAAGGGCGCGCTCACTAAGTGGAAAGGCACTGTACTGGACCGGCTCAGCGTCAACCCATCGCTCTTCATGGTCAAATACGATGGCTTCGACTGCGTCTACGGCATCGAGCTGTTTAAAGACGAGCGGGTGTCCAACTTGCAGGTGCTCACTGAGAAAATTGGTGAGTAGAACGTGGGCCGAATAGGAAGCCGTGACATTCAAACAGGAAGTCAGCTGCACTCTTCTTGACTTGAAGGTGCTGGTGTTTTTCTGTTAAAGTAAACATGTCTTTTATCTGCAGCAACTGATGTAAAGTGCTGTCATAGCACATGAACGATTTATTTATCCAACCAAATGGCAAGGGGAGCTGTTTCATGGTCAGGGTTGTGTTTTAAAAGTTATACAAGGGACCCCTTTTCCCTTTTGCACTTGCAATGACTGTGTCTTGTTTATTGTCGTATAGAGGAAGAGTAGTCCCAGCCACACTAGTGAACTCTTTCCTCAATTCTGATCAATAGTGTTATCAGAGGAAAATATTGCTAAAATTTTCACCAAGTACAGAATTCAATTCTCTCTACTGCAATAAAAATAGTAGCTTTTACCTGATAAAATTCAGAATTGCCTCTTAATTACTAACTAACTTTTAGGTTTGGAGAGGTATTTTCACACAGTCTAGAAAGATGTAAGTTCTATTCATAATCTAAGTGGCTCTGACAGGTCTTTTGTCTGTCAAAAACGTAAAGCAGACATTACATGTGGAGGACAGAAGTGCTTTTTCAGATATCAATTGCTTTTTCTAAAGCGGCATAGTACTGTTTAGCGTGCTGAAAAATATAACTGGGATTGGATGTGAAATACTTTCTGTACAGAGTTCCACATCAGCTGGATGTGCGTCAAAAAGTGTCTTCTCCGGAAAACCACAATGATTGCCACTGATGCTGTTGTTGCTGCAGTTAATACGATACACAACTAATGCTGCATGGAACCTGCAAAGATAATGTGTTTAGTGAGCTTTTATTCCTAATGCTGTGAATTCTTTACAATTCTGAGACACTACAAGCAGATGTAGTGATTCTAGAGACCCGGTACGTGTTATACTTTCACCCGGTGTAATTTAGACACCTTTAGACCTGGAGCTCTGAGACTTCATACTAAATTTTCTAGTCTCATAAGGTATTGACTGGTTACAAGAAACCACAAAAACTAGGAGTTTTATTTTTGAGCTTCTGTGAACCCAAAAAGTCTTCCCTGATTGTGAAACAGCCGAATGAGTGCAACAGATTATAGCAAGTAGAGGAAGTGGGTGATACAACAACAGATTAATTTATCACAACACTACATTCAAGGTGCTTTACTAACAAATGACCCGGTATGACCTGCAGTGGAACTAACCATTTCTGTTCAAACCGATCACAAATAAAATTCTCCTGGAGAAAAAACTCTGTTGTCTGTTGGAGACTGGACACAAGACGTGAATAATTAACATCCATGTGTCGAAGATGAGGTGGATGTCCCTGAGTAGTGCCTGAGACGGAACATTTAGAGGATAGTTTAATTTGGAGTATGCGCCAAGTCTGAGAAGGATAATTATTTTCATACATGCTACAAATTAACGGAAGGCAAATTCTACAAACAAAAGCAAATAAAATGATGTAAAATCTGTTGGACAGTTAAAATAAGGTTCTGTTGGTTAAAATATTGGTTAAAAAAGTTCTGTGTATTAAAATACTCGCTCGTGCACCGTCACGTCTCCTAACCGCCTGAGCTCGTACCGTGCCGAGTCAAAACAGCATGTACTCTTTACTTGTACTCTCGCCCCCAAAAGCACGGCTAGACCCATGTTAATGTTTAGTCACGACTTATCTTGGCTGGATGTGTTATGTCCTTGTTTAAACCGAACTGAAATTTCGGGAACCAACACATCTGTACCAGCTGTTAAAAAAAACAGCACTCCACACGCCCCTTCAATCAAGTGCAAGTTGCTAGTGCAGGGAATTCCTCTCTCATTAACATACAGGACAGACGCGTCATTAACAAAAGTAACGTGGAAACATCATGTCACGTATCTTAAGTTTTCATTAGTAATCAAATACATTACTTACAGCTTCAAGGTCACCGGCGTCTTGGTGTGCACCGGTCTGATTGCCAAATGTATCAGTATGAGTCGCGATGTTTTCAGTGGTAGTGGTGCACGTGGGTTGGTTTATGTACCTAAATATGGTTTGTTGAAGTGCTGGCATTATAAACTAAATGCACAGCATGCAGAAATTGTTATGATAACAGATTATAATGTATGCGTGACTGAAAAGAGGTCAGATCACTTTTATTATTAAAAGCAGATATCGATGATTTCCCGAAGTATTAATTTGCATCCAGGCTATGCGCAATTCTTGATTTTGATTGATCGTCCGAGTTGACACTTGATTTTTTGCTGGAAAGTCCCCTCCTCTAAGTTATGTATGTGGGAGGCACAAAAAAGTGCGGGAATCCCGCAAGGCTGCTTGCAACCGGGAGCTCTGTGGACTGACTGTTGTTTCTTTCTTTTTCTTTTTTTTTTTATAAAGAATTTTACCTTTTTGGTTGAGAATGTTCACACTTGTTTGTAATGTCACATTGAACTTGCCGTGCTGTTTTTATGCTCTCCCCTGGTACACATGTGGCAAGAATAAGGCCTGCTTGTCCACCACTGTATGCTGGGGTTTTTATTATAAAGTTTTTTTAGCAGTCACCAGCGATGTTCACATTTCTGCTCCCTGTCGGGTTTTTTCTGCTTAATATGTTAGGATAACATGTGCAAGACGATGAGTTCTATGTATACGAATGCAAACTCTGGTCCTGTGTTACACTTGAATTACCTTTGCTGTTTTGATGACCCTGGACATGGTAGTGTAAACATAACGATATTGCAAATCCAGTGACTAACATTTAAATCCTTTGTGTGTGTAATAATGCTGCAGTTTGGTGTTTGCATATCCTGTATTTTTTTTCCTTCTTTTTATATCTGTTTATTTCTCTAAATGGATTTAGATCAGTAGATAGATGAGCTTAGTGGATATAGCCCTTGGGTTTCTTGTATATCTGTGAATAATTGCTCGTAATTTGTCATTCATAAAAGGAGGTAGAATTGGATTGCCTCCAGCCAGCGATGTTTTTGCTAAATATGCTAACTAGTACTATTTTATTGTGAGACTGAAGCCTTTATTTAGATTTTGTGGAGCATTAACGGCTAGGGTTAACTCAGTTACACTTTTGTTGTTGTGAAAATAAAAAAGAAATGATTAGAATCTGTTCAGTTTTATTCTATAATACTGTTAGCACTGGACTGGACTAACCCTAGGTGCGAGTGTGTACGGTTGTGTGTATGGTATGGGTATGTGGCCCTGCGATGGCCTGATGAGCTGTTCAGGGTTACCCTGCCTTCTCCCAGTGTTGGCCGAGATAGGCACTAACCTCCCTGCGACCCTACCAGGATTAAGCGGTTCGGCTGGCGAGTGAGCGAAGGGATATGGACTGATTAGTGTGATCATCTTACGTGTAGAGGTCCTGGGATGATTTTAAGATCACGTCCAGTGTACGCATGTCTTCATAGCCTCAAGCCAAAGAAGTAGAACGAGAAGAGCATCAGGATATATGATACTGGTCCAGATGTTGAGGAGAGTCACAGCACTGTAGAAAGGTGTTAGATCTTTGATAGCAGGAGAAGATGTGCAGCTCAGCAGGCGGCAGAACTGAATATGTGGTGTGATCAGAGCAGAGATGATCATCACAGACGTTTGCTCAGGATTTGTGGGGCAAGACCTTTCAGTGCTTTACAGGTAAGAGGTACCATTTAGTTTATTACACGCCAGTGCTGTTTGGGTGAGGAAAACATAAGGACAAATTTACATCAGATTTGATTAGTTGCGATTTGCAATGCAATGCAGACTCCCAGTTCCAGAAATAAACCTGGTTTGCAAACAAATTATTCTTCCCTTTATCCTTCATAGTGAACAACAAGATAAAGGTGCCCCATGACCCAGAGGAGCTGGTGGGGAAAGCGGTGGAGCACCTGTTTGAGAAAGAGGACGGAGAAAAAAACGAGTGGAGAGGGATGGTGCTGTCTCGTGCCCCTATCATGACCAACTGGTATTACATCACCTACGAGAAGGATCCAGTGCTGTACATGTACCAGCTGTGGGACGATTACAAGGAGGGCGACCTCCGGATTTTACCTGAAGCAGGTGAAGGATTTTCTTAGCTAATTTTTTTGTTGTTGTTAGAATTTTCACTCAACATCTATTCAGCTTCAGTGACCCAAGATCTGCCTTGCTGTCTGAGTTGGAAGTATGACCTACGTTTTCTTCCCCCGTTAGCTCAAGTATGAGGAAAAGGATAGATAGCAACACCTAATACAAACCCCGGCCAAAGTACTGATTCTTAACCTCGTAGGATTGCGATGAGGTCCGTGCAGTGTCAGCCGACACTTGTTGAAGGTGCGGTAGACCCTAAACAGCTCCCCAGACCGCCGCAAGGCACTGGACTGAAGGTGGAAAGCGTAGCACCCAGAGGAAACCCATGCAAACACTCTTTTGGTGAAGAGTTTAAATAATTGGGAGGCGTAGTGGTTAGCACCTCTGCCTCATAGCAAGGAGGTCACAGCGAGGACGGTTTTGTGTGGGGTCGGCATGTTCTATCTGTGCTTGCTTGGGATTCTTCTGGGTAATCCGGTTTCCTCCCACAGTCCCAAAACATGTACATTAGGCTAATTGGATGTTCCAAATTACCCCAAGGTGTGAGTGTGTAATGATCTGGCGAGCTGTTAGGGGTGAACCCCGCCTTCGCCCAGTGTCAGCAGAGATGGCCCTGGTAATGGGACTAAGCGGTCCGGCAAATGACGGCGACGGATTTTATATAAATATCGTCCTGAAGATGAGGCATTATGAGACATCAGTCATTTAAAGAATTGAAAGAATTCTTCTCTAAGTAAGCGTGGCTGTCTCATACGCGTTAACCTCTAGAGATTAAAAGTAGAGATTGTCAATGTGTGTATTAACTCTCCGTATTTTGGGAAAAGGTCTTCAAAGGTCTGAACAGGTTCTCATTTGTATTTTCCATTTGTACCCCAGAGAACAAGCACCTGCTGCCTGCTGACAGGAAGCCTGGTGAGGAGACAGAGAGCCTTGTGGGTAAGCAGGTAGAATATGTTACTGACAAAGGAGTGAAGAGAACCGGGCTTGTCATCTACCAAGTCCCCGCCAAGCCGTCCGTCTACTACATCAAATACGATGACGATTTCCACATTCACGTCTACGACCTTGTCAAGACCACCTAAAATAACGAGAACGCGGCATACGAAGAGAAAACTCACCATCACCTCTCTACAGCCTGATGATGTCCCCTTTCACTGTTCTCTCTCTCTCTCTCTCTCTCTCACTCTCTCTCCCTCTCTCTCTCTCTCTCTCTCTCTCTCTCTCTCTCTCCCCACCGGTAGGGTGGAATGGCACAGGTGTTTAGCATTTTGTTCATTCACGTGTGTCATGTTTGTGGATGTCCCTTCATCGACATGAGATTAAAAAAAAACTAAGCTGAATGCTTTAATTAGGGATTAGTTTTGTACTGAGCATTCTAACCGAGTGTTCAGTATCCTATACAGGGTGACCCAATAAAACCTCCCACATTTCAGTGGTCGCTAACGGCCAACACCCTTCAACGTAATCAGATTATTGTTTACACGCATGAAACTTCATGCAGTATGGTTTTTATTCGTCATGATTTAAAGATGATCGTGATCCAGACGGTGGCCGTCATCGTCTATACACTCGCGGAGGTGATTTCTGAAGGCTGCCGTGGCTCGGCGGGTCATGTCGGGTGTAACAGTGGTGATCTCCTGCTGAATAACAACATTAAGGGTTCTTTGAGTTTGCGGTGGATGAGTATACACTCGTGATTTAAGGTTGCACCACGGGCAGGGTCATGGGGACGGGCCACCACCCGACATCACCACGCCACGAGATCACCTGATCCGGAAACATCTCACTCAGCACTTTCATCGATCTTTGAGCTGTGTGTGCCGTAGCTCCGTCTTAGTCAGGGGTGTCCAATATCATCAGCAAAGGGCCGGTGTGGGTGCATGTTTTCACTTCAGCCAAGCAGTAGCCACACCCTCCACCTGTTTCAATCACTGGTCTAAAAAAAAAAAATAGACTAGATTGTTCATTGTC
>JBCNYG010000008.1:3050321-3069512 GCA_039654305.1 Porochilus rendahli | reverse complement strand
ATTAGCAACACATATTCAACACATTCTTTTAGTTACTGCATGCAATTCAGAGACAGAAACATGAACAATTAGATCACTCACAGTGTTCTCTGCAACATGGTTAAATGGTGTAATCTTCTATGTACTTGAGTGTATTTTTTGTAAATAATGCATATATGTGTGAAATGGTCATTTGAAATGAAATGGTCATTTGTTTTGCTCATCGCAGTCGCACTTTATTTTAGCTTTAATCTGCTTCAGTGGAAGAGGAATCGAGCTATTAATTCAGGCAGAGCCATTTTATCTTTAAAGAGCAACTCCAGCAGACTTTTTATTCAGATACCTTAATCTCTCAGGATGAAGGGTTTACCAATGAAACATGTATCGTGTTGTTCAGGTCATGATGCAGCATTTAATGATTCACTCAATTTATGATACGTTCAATTTATGTTTAACTTACAATATTGTGAGAAACAATTAGATTTTTCCTCAATAATTTGAAACATTACAAATTTATATATAAAATATGTAATCATAAATATTCCTTTGGCTAAATTTATTCTCAATTACTGTTGATAATTATAGTGCCTGGGGTAAAATATTGTAGCCTATTAGCTGAAATATTCCTTTAAAAAAAATTTTTTATAACAAATAGGCTTTTTCTTGGTAGCTATTTAAAAGCGTGTGAAGGCTGCGGTCAGGCGTAAATACAAAACAACTCCTCTCTGTACGCTGCTGCTGTCTTAAACTTTCGGAAGTCCGGCTTTTGTTGAAAAAATTTGTTTGGTCAATCACACAACAACTCTTCCCCATTACAGACCTTTGTGTTTTTATGGCATTTGAGGTGAACGCTAACTCTGTAAGCGTGTCAGGTTATAACCATAGTGACTTCAGGACCTACAGTACTGGCTCATGTCTTCCCACTGTTGTACCTTATTGTTGTTGTATTCTGTTGTCTCGAGACACAATCAAAGATAGGCAAAAACTAAAGGATTACACAGCGTAAAAAGAATGGGGTTTCATTCCAATCCTTATAATCTTTCAAATCAGGTCAAAACCGTAAAAGTTTGCATAATTATTCAGTGCAGTGTGATATATATAGTTGTCAGACTTGTGTGTGATTTTTGCCTTTTGATAAGGCTACTGCAAGCTCCTTCAACGAAACTGTGGCTATTCGGTATAAGACACCCTTGTTGTCTTTCTTTACAGTCTTGTTTATCATACCAACCTTTGAAAAATGTTCATTTTATACCTGGCATTAGGCTAATATGCCAGGCTATTAAAAGATATTTTATCATGTATAATGGTAAGACGTGTACAGAGACATTAGATATACACACAGATATACATAAACATAGCAGCCAAGTTGATAGTGATGACTCACAGCAGTAGCCTTTCCTACGACATTAGCTGCCTCGCAATGGGGATTATTTATAGCAGACCGTTTGACAGTCTGAAGATACCTGTCAGCAAGCTCAGGTCGACCTGAGCGGGATGCTGTTGATTCCTTGCCTTTGCTGGTGAATTGTACAATCACTCTCTTGACTGTGGCGAGAGGAACCACTTCAAAGCACTTAGGAAAGTCAGTCTGGATAAGAGTGTCTGCCAAATGCCGTAAGTGTAAAGCGAATTCCAGGGTTTTGTGCAGTCTTACTGGCAAAGTTCGTCAGATTGACCCACATCATGCCCTCATTACAAAACAATCACCTGGATGTTTGTAGTAAGCTACGTGCTAAAATTAGTTTATATACTGCAATCTAAAATGTAAAAAATAATGACGTATAATGTGTACAAATGAGTTTCACAGATAAAACTCTGTGATGAGGGGTGTCTGTTTACTTTTGGTAAGTCTGTTTTATGTACATTATAACCTGACTGTGCGTATTGTGTAACGGTATGTGATGTTGAGGAAGCTTAATGAATTTAAAGCTAGCATCGAATTGAATTGAAGCACATGGCCTGCCCACGAAATATAGTTTGCATGTTCGTTGATGGAAAAAATGATGTGCTGGACTTTGGATGGTGATATAAATGCTTGAAGGAGTTCTAACACCAGAGAAAAATTATTGCCAGCCTAATATTACATGATTTTAATGCCTTGTTAGTGCCATGAATAATTAGAATAATAGTTTACAGGCTCTATGATTGTAATGACGTTTGCTGGAGTTGCTTTTTAAATGCAGTAGAAACCACAGTAAAAGGTAACACGTTCAATGATGGCAATCACCAAAGTAAAATTAAGTCCTTGTTTTGATGTGGAATACCCCCCACACCCCCAATCCCTATCCCAATCCCGTTAAATGATCCTATAAGCACACTATGCTGATACATAAGTCTGGTTCCTTTAAATAAATGCAGTTCACTTTGTAGCATTTCTTTACGTCCCTGATGAAAATGTACGTTTGTAGTTTCAGACGTAGTGATTGTTTAATCAATAGTAATTTGAAGAAGAGGTTTAAGGGATAAGGGGTTTGGGGATTGGGGTTTGAGACTAATGGTCAGAACCTTTCTTAATGACGATGCTAGAGAGTCTCAGATGTTTTTTTTTTTTTCTTCTCTTTTCTCAGAAGTGTGTTATTGAATAGCTCTGTCTCAAGTCGTCCAGATTAAAAAAAAAAATCCTGTTGCATAAAATATGACCCTGGTGTCCAACTTATTTGCTGTATAATGTCATTGAGTCGAAGTTTGACCCAGCTGTACAGTTTTAACTAATTGTGGATGTACATAAAGCTTCTCAGATGTTTCCTTATACTTTATAGTATTCATATTTACATTGAAGTGGAAATATCCATGTGTTCAGCTGTACTCATTTTAAAGGCTTGTACTATACCTTATTTCTCATTCGCATCAGTTTTGCTTGCACCGAAGAGGAAATAACTTGTCGAAGTCAATCCTTAAAGCATATGATTTAAGTAGGTTAGCAGTGTATCCTCACTGTACATTTTCAGTTTCTTTCACTCTTGCTAATTGTGAATAAGTAAAATCTCTTTCTGGCTCCTCTGTATATGTGGTTTCTCGTACGCTCTGCAAGCTTCCAGTAACCCCAGCACCCAAGTTCCCTCTCTGATATGTGTTCCTGTTAGTTTTCTGCTTCTTGCCAAAGTTATCTTTTCCTTAGGCAACATTCAGAAGTGTCAAAACTGTTCCTGTTGTCTGTGTAACAATGCTATAATTAAAAAACAAAAACAAATAAAAGAGATATTTTTTGCACTGATGCTGGTGCCTGTCATTATTCATTAAATGTGAAGAGGAGAGCTGAACGAACCAGTGAGTATCCGTACACCTAATTTATAAAAGTGATATCTGTATCTCTCTGTCTGTCTGTACATATATACCTGTTTCTGTGTTTGTTTAACAGCTCTGTGACGCCAAGTCGGATATGAACTCATAGCCTAGCGAGGTGTTAGCCGAGTGAGCTGGGTACTTTCTGTAATTCTGTCAGTCGTGTGGATTTTCCAGAAAGTTCTCCCAGAGGCAGGGCTTTAGTCATGAAAGACTTTGTTAGGTTCTGAAAATGATTCAGATACACTCTGGATTTAGGAATTTTTTTTTAAGATTCTTTAACAATGTGCAATAGGGCAGTTTTTTACATATGGGAATTGCTGGGCTTGTTGAGAGTGCACTTGTTTGTTTATCTTTCTATAACAGCACGGACCATCATGTTTTAATCCTTTCGTCTCATTTACTTGATGCGTGTAATGTATGGAATGAAGTGTATAGAGGAGATTAAATTTACATGCGTTACAGCACCGTTGAGAAAGTCAGGCTGGCAGACATACGTGCACAAACGCACTGTTTCATCAATCATACGTCTTATTCGTGCACTGTTTTTAGTCGCCATGGCTGGCTGGTTTGGCCTTTTGCTAAATCTAGCTCAAGGCTTTTCTCGACGCATCAACCTTGACGCATGGTACCTTGGCGCACTTTTGTTTGTTCTTATCGTCTCTTCACAGAAACATGCAGGTCCATCCTTGTGTATTTATACAGAATTAGAACCAGAGCTGCGTGTGTCACCAGCTTAGAGTCAGCAATCTAAACTTACAGAAACATCCACTAAACAAGGCATCAAGCTCAAAACAATGTGTGTATGTGTGTGTGTGTGTGTGTGTGTGTGTAAGCGTACCGCTCCTGACTCATTCTAATTACCGAATCTCTGTAGAATCTGAGATGAGTTGTAATCAGCTTTCAGCGCACGTCTTGAACTTGTGTGATCTGTTTGTTCATCTGCCATGTAGACAAGACTTTAAATTGAGGACATTAGAAAGGAGTCGTTGGCTGATGTAACAGGGTTGAAATCACAGACAAAATATATGCAGGAAGGTCTGGAGTAACGAGGTGAACCAAATGGGAATCATTTGGGTACTGTGTAGACTAATAGAACTATCTGGACACGTGACGTTTCCAATGAGAATATGAACCGGTGTCAGGAAAGCAACACGTTATTTTAAAGTATACAGAATGCCAGCGTGAGGGAGGTCTGGGTGTCTCTGCTTAAACTGCTGGCCCCACGACCCGGACCCGGACCAGCGTCAGAAGGATTTAATAGATATGGTTTGTATAAATTTAAAACAACAAACACTGGTGTAGTGGTTAGCATGTCCGCTTCACAGCAAGATGGTACAGGGTTTTAGTCCCGGGCTCGGCGAGGGCGTTTCTGAGTGCAGTTTGCCTGTTCTCACCATGCTGACGTGGGTTTCCTCCAAGTACTCCGGTTTCCTCCCACAGTCCAAAGATATGCACATGAGGCTAACTCAGTGGTCCAAATTGCCCTTAGATGTTTAAGTGGGTGTTGGCTGAAATAGGCTCTTGCCTTCCTGCGACCGTAGTAAGATTATGAGGTTCAGTAAATAATGCTGCGTTAAATTTGCTACAATGGTTTTCTAATGTGTTTTGCACTTGAATTGCACAAGTTTGGATTGTGCTTTCGAGTTTGTGTGCAAGTTTTTAGGTGCTTAAAGACAGAAAAGGGAGAAAAACAGACTCTTTTAGCCTAAAATGAGGGAGAAACAGTGCTGGATGCAACGCTACACTCTGTCACATGGAAGCCGTCCTTCATGAGAGGCCTTGGCTGAAGGGAAAACATCAAGAAACACATTTTGCTGTATTTATATTACATACACCAATCCACCATAATACTGAAACATGGCTCCCGAGTGGCACGTCAACAGGGTGGGTGACTATCAACCCGGAGATCGCAAGTTCGAATTCAGTTTGATACCACAGTCATCCGTGACCGGGAGTCCATGGGAGCTAATTGGCTGAGCTCTCACAGGAGGGCGTACACAATTTCCTCAGGGTTTAAAAAGATTCTGATTCATGGGTGTCTGTAAGCTCATTTATACGGCGGTGCGGATAACATTTTCCCTCTGAGTGTGTTTGGTCGCCTCTAAATGCACAGCAGTTCGTAAAGAGGTGGGTGAAAGCACTGCATGTCACGGAGGTGGTAACCTCCCTGATTGGTGGTGGTTGTGTGATAGGGATGGCAATGATTGACGGGTGGAAATTGGATACAACTAAAATAAGGGGAGATAATGGGGGAATCCCTGCCCCCCATAAAAAATAAAAAATGTAAATAATATGATTGACAGGTGAACAGTGGCTCGTACCAAGAAGTGAATGTATTAAGAATAAAATAAAGTTGATGTGTTGAAATCAGGAAAAATGAGCAAGGTTAAAAATCTGAGTGACTTCGACAAGGGTTACACTGTGATGGCTAAACTGGGTCTATACTTCCCGTGCTTGCGTGTGTTTCCTCCAGGTTCCTCTGGGGTGCACACTGGACAGGTCACCAGTCCAACATGGGGTTAATATAGCAGGATAAATTTACATTCACAGTCAACCCATTTCATGGAACATCTTTGTGTTTTTATCCAAGTGTCTTTAGCTTGCAGGAGGAAACTGGAGTACATGGAGAAAACCCACACAGGCACAAAGAGAACACTAAACACTATAATTTCAAAAGTCTCATCCCTTTCTCGGCTACATCATTTCAGGACTTTAGGATATTTGATCTCAGTACATTATCTGTTCATCAGAGAGCCAGGTTTGAAAAAAAAAAAAAACTGCAAGAAATCAAAGATACAGAGTTTCAAATCAACCCAGAATAAAGTGCTTGTTTTGATTATTCTGCGACTGGTTGCCATGACAACATGTCCCTGGTGATGAAGAGCTCTTATTCTGAGTACAGATTTGATCACACCAAATAGGCTACACTGTGTAACCGTTACTTTCAAACATCATCAACGAACCACAATAAATCGGCTCTGTTGATGTATACATGGAGACCAAGTGTAATACTTCAGATAGAGAGGTTTTGGAATTGAAAAAAAAAAAATTAGTTAACTGGGGAGTAAAATGGCAATTTATTTATGGCGTAATGTCGATGCAGTGATTATTATATTATAGGTCACAAGATACTAGCAGTTGCATTCTTGGCTAATATACTCCTAGGATATCAGGTCATATGCTCTTACCTGAAACATCGCTACGGAAATAAAAACCGAAATGGCCATGATGGGTTCGAAGCTAATACATAAAAGCTCATGCTAAGCCTTTTAAAAAATTAATCCAACATCAATTCCATAAAAGGAACAACATTCAGAATGAATATATTTAAAATATTAGTAAAAATATTCAGACAGTTTTTTTCCACCAAACACATTTTTTTTTTCTGCTCGCTGCAATGAATAGACCTTCAATCTTTAGTATAGTCTAATGCCGATGTCCACTGGAAAGCACATCTTACCCGGTCTGATCAAACACTAGCTAAGTGCACTAGCTACTGTTGCTAGTTAAAACTGCTAGCAAATCGAAAGTACCATTAACGTGGGTTTTTCAGTCTAGACTAATTCCACTGGGGAGGAAAAAAATCAGGGCTATCAGGCGCCACTGGGAGCGTTTGTGTATTTTGGGACCATGAACCGAGGAAGGCCTGTGGCCTGCTGGTCTTAAATATCTTATATTTGGTCCTCTATAAATTCTTTGGTACTCTTTTTCAAATTGCTGGACTTCCCTCTCGTGCACTCGAATGAATTATGGATCATTAACAGCATCAACATGAATATGAGTACAGAAAGTGTAATATCTTTGGAATGAGATCCTTTATTTAAAGACTTTTCTAATCCTGAAACGGAGAACTGTCCAGTGAAATCCTCTCTAATGAAAAAATATTTAAATATTTAATGATTTTACCTATTGAAGGGCAGTTGTATGATTTACTGCACCATTTGATTGATGTATGTGGTTGTTTATTCACTGAAATGAGTGTCAGATTATTTTATTTTCTTCCATTACACCCTGTACAAGGATCGCTCGATGACAACACGATGTTCTGGCTCTGGGAGCTCGACCAGGTGGCGTTAAGTTAAGACCTTCAAAGGTCACTTAAAGACAGGCGGCACACTAAAACAACTTTTTTTTTTTTTGCTAAGCTTTCCACAACATAGTAATAAGCTTAAAGTAAACAATTTCAGCAAGTGTAACGCCAGAAATTAATGGTGGTGAACCGAAAAGATGGTGAACTTGAAGGTGTAAAAGAATGGGTTTTGATGGACCACTCAGCATCTAGGAATCAGTCAGGGGCGTGAGGAAGAACTTTGGGGATCCAATCAGAGCTAGAGGATGGTAGACGAGGTCCGGGATTTTTTTCTCGGAACAACTTCCTTTGTTTGAATGATTGTATGCTTTTTTAATTCCAAAGGCCACCCAAAAAAACCAAAAAAATTAATTTAGAGATCCTGCGTCATGAACTAGACAATTTTTGCCACAACACCATGATGTGATGTGATGCGATGTGATGCGTTCCTCCTCCCCACACTTGGAAAGGGTAATTATTTAATTTACTGTGGCCTTACTGTCACCAAAGCTACCACACTCCAGATGTTTCTTGTTCCTCAACCACGAGAGAATGTTTTGAGTGAAAATCAGCCAATCAAAGAAGATTTGTAATACTCAAACCAGCCCAGTGGGTACCACTCACCATGTGTCAAGGTCAAAGTCACTGGAATCACAGTTTCCCTCCATCTGATGTGTGAACTGAGTGTTAACTGAAGCTTTTGAGCTTTACCTTGTGTCATGTATTGTGCTGTTGAAACATGACTGGCTGATGCACGAATGTTGCAGTGAATGCATGTGTGTCATATTCTTGTCATATTAATGTGAGCTCTATTTTTATTATTAAAAAATACGAAGAAAGAAATGTAATTTAGTTGTAATGCGCTTTCTAACCGCACGATGGCAGCATCGCGCAGCACATATTTGTCAAGCATTGGAGAAAAAACCCTCCACGTGTTTAGTTTCTCTCCTGTGAAATACTTTAGGTAGTATTGGTATTGAGGTACAGACATCTGCACCCCTACACAATGGGTTTAAGTTAAATTTTTAATAAGACTGACCTTATTTTAGTATAAGGATATCTATTACACATGTGTTTAAATGATTTATGACTATAACGTTGGACAGTATACGGTGTATACGTCGTGATTGGCTTGTCCGCCTCACAGCAAGAATGTCCTGGGATCGAGTCCTGAGATGATCACAATTTGCATGTTCTCCCAGTGGGTCTCCTCCAGGAACTTCAGTTTTCTCCTACATTCCAAAGACATGCACATTAGGTTAATTGGTTGTTCCAGATTGCCCCTAAGTGCAGATGTGAGTGTACATGTTTGTGTGTTGGCCCTGTGGTGGTCTGGCGAGAGTGTACCTACCTTAGCACAGTGTCGGCTGAGATGGGCTACAGCTTCGCCACGACCGTAATAGTAGAACGACATAGAAGGACAACATGTGTAATTTCAGTTTTACTGGCGTAGCGGTTAGCCCGTCCGACTCACAGCAGGAAGGTCAGCAGGTGGGTTTGAAGTCCCAGGCTCAAAAATGCGTCTCTGCGTGGAGTTAACATGTCCTCCGTGTGCTTGGTTTCTTCGGGGTACTCCGGTTTTCTCCCACACTCCAAAGACATTCTTGTTAGGCGGACTGGCACTCCAGATTGCCCCTAGGAGTGAGTGTGTGTTGTCCTGCGATGGTCGGACGAGCTGTTCAGGGTGCACCCTGACTTCGCCCGGTTTCAGCAGAGAAAGGCTCCAGCATGGTGGTATGAAAGATATACAGTAAGTGAGATAAAGGGTGTGCGTTCACTTATCCACTGATCTGAGTGCATGCAAATCTTTCAATCTGATCGGGACCGAGTGTTTCAGTGTGTTCAGATTGCCGAGCCAGGCAAACCCGCTGATGCGTAAACCTACACTGGAATTCATGTCGCAGTAACGGCCTGCAGGTCCCTGAATGATGGAAACATCGTCGTCATTAGAACGTACACAGACATCAACTTGAGTTTTACTGCTTACTTTAAGTTAAAGTGCGGTGTGTGAGAACGGGCCGACACGACGTCACTTCTGTACTGCTGGGAGTTTGAAAGAAAGTTCAGGAAGCTTCCAAGAGCCAGAATAATTTTCAGTCAGCGATGATTTACCAAGATGCATCCGAGCAGATGTTTGTCCTTCATGCAGATGCACAATAAATCCACCCTTTTATATGCTCACTCAATATCCTGCTTTGCTCTCGAGCCCGCTGATATACGCCTGGCTTCAGGCAGTGAATGTTATTTGCTTCCAGGAAAGCCTGCATCGCTGATACTTTCTCGGGTCATAAATCGTATAAATAATAGAACCTGCTGATCTCTCAGAAGGTGCTAATATCCTAATTCTTAATCCGTAATCCGAATTGGCCGTGGCTAACTAGAAGAGCGTTTTTGCTGCAATGGGCGGGAGCACAAGGGGAGATTGATTCTAATTAGCTGCTCTTAATAAAGACAAACTGACAGCTTCTCTCATCGACCGGCCAGCACACGTCATCGTAATTGGGGACAATTTATTTCTGAAGTGAAGGGGGTCAACATCTTATCAATGTGGGGCCAAGAACGGAATCAACCGTGATGTATATATGTAACGATGTGGCTTATCATCGACATGGAAGTGTTCGAAGGATGAGACTATAAAAATAGACGCCTGTGCTGTTGATGAAAAAGAGTCTAAGAATTTATAAACTACTAATGAAACTACAAATTTGATTGACAGCAGTGTGTCCACCAAATGGGTGCAAGTAAAAATACTGGGAAGGTAATGTAATGGACTAGAGTCCCATCCCGGCAGAGTTGAGATCCTAATGATAATAACACTTATTCACTCATGTGGGGAGGCTGGAGTCTATCTCAGCCAACACTGGGTGCACCCTAAACAGCTCACCAGACCATCTCATGGCCGACACACACAACCATTCATTCATGCATCCACACCTAGGGGGAATTTGGAACAGCCTATTAGCCTAATGTGCATGTCTTTGGACTGTAGGAGGAAAATCACACAGAAGCGCCCTCGCTGAGTCCAGGACTCAAATCCAGAAGCTTCTTGCTGTGAGGTGGACGTGCTCACCACTACACCACCGTGCCGCCCCTTATTTTTGATTTAATGTCGTGAACATTTACACCCGAACGAGATCAGGTTTTCTCCTGCATGTTCTTGTTCAAATTAGTTTCCTCCTATCTCACATGCCTAAAGTCAGGCTGTGCTTTTCAGAGAACTGTTCTTAACATGTCTCGTACTCCTGTTTCCTGACTACTTTCTGTAGATTGCATGTTAAATGTGTGCTGGCAATTTAAAAGAAGAAAAATAGTTTTCCTCTTTTCAGGTTTTCATTCTGATCACCCTGGGTTTACACTGGGCCACGGTGTCTCCACGATGAAAAAGAGCGTGGAGCTCCATGATTTATGAGCACGCTTGGAGCTCGATTGGGGAATAAAAAGGAGGCAGGGTGTATCCAAGAAATAAAACTTGAAGGAATCGTGTTGGCAAGTTCATTAAGACCCCCTACGGAGGCACACCAAGGTCTGTTACGCCCTGTAAAGCTCTGGTGAGGTCTGTTAAGCTCTATGGAGCTTGACCGTGCTTCCCACGTTCTATCACGACTGGCGTCAGATCGTCCCAAATCCACCAAGTTCCCTCAAGATCCTCATGATTCAATCAAGTTCCCTCAGGATCATCACCATTCCACCAAGTTCCCTCAAGATCATCACGATTCCACCAAGTTCCCTCAAGATCCTCAAGATCATCACAATTCCACCAAGTTCCCTCAAGATCATCACCATTCCACCAAGTTCCCTCAAAATCATCACGATTCCACCAAGTTCCTTCAAGATCATCACGATTCCACCAAGTTCCCTCAAGATCATCACGAATCCAAGTTCCCTCAAAATCATCACGAATCCAAGTTCCCTCAAGATCATCACGATTCCACCAAGCTCCCTCAAGATCATCACGATTCCACCAAGCTCCCTCAAGATCATCACGATTCCACCAAGTTCTCCCCCAAGATCATCACGATTCGACCCCATGACCCCCCCACGCTCTTTACTATTCTCTCAAATCGTGGCGCTCGTGGACATCATGCCTGTGTAAACCTACAGTCAGTAGTGTTGTGATCATATGAAAGTCTTCAATCTTTGAAAACACATCAGATTCTGTAACTAACAAACTCACAAAAAATTTGCTTGACACAAGATTTCAGAGTTCATTTAAAGTTTTTTATTGTAAAATTGAAAAAAGGAGAAAGAGAGAAAAAGCCCCGATTAGCCTTATTTATACATACATATTAACGTCTGAAATAAAGAATGAGAACGAAAAATTAGCAATCATACAGAAATATATAGAACTGAAAACAAGATGGAATCGAGTTTGTTCAGTCAATAAATAAATAAATAAATAAATAAATAAATAAATAAATAAATAAATAAATAAATAAATAAATGGTTAAAACCTTTTACACAAATAATTGTCAAAGCAGCAAGTTCAAGAGGGAGAGGGATGGGACAAAAGTTATTTTAGTTTTTTCTTTCTTCCCCCCCCCCCCTGTCCTCCAGAATTATTGTCAAGAGGGCTAGCTATAATCTTTAAACTCCACCCCCCACTCTTAAAAACCCTACTGCTTTCTGGCTGTGTTGTCAAGGCAACACCCGAATCCGAACACAAGCACACAACCCACACTTCCCTCAAAAAAGCATTTCATTTAACATTGTTTAATAATAAGATTCGGTATTTAGCTTACATCTAGTACATTGTGCCAAAAAACCCAAATTATAACACAATCCTTGACCCAACTCCTCCCCACGACACCACCCCCACCCCTCACCCCCACCCCTGGGCTCCACGCATCAGACAGAAAGCAACGGAGCTCTTACTCCAACCCTCCCACTGTACCTGAAGAAAGATTCCTGTGCTAACAACATCCCCTACATACAGTATACTGATATCTTCACGTTTCGAGCGCCGTCTCCCATCGCACTGCATTCGTCCGAATAACATTAATACGTGTCTAGAGCAATGTATAAGTCTAACATGTCAGTGTATAAGACTATATCATCCTACATTTCTACTTCACAAACCTCTCTCTTCTATACAAGCGCACTCTCAGTGTTGACTCTGGAGCTGTTCGTTCGTGAGCAAGACGAATTCTGGCAGTAAACTAAGTTTTTAAAAGATGACTCGAATAGAAAGGCTGAAGTGTTAAGACGTGATCGAAGCCCTAACATGGATCTGTTTAAACAGTAACCGCATATATACCGTATAAAAAGCACAGGAAAGCAAGTCATCCTAACAATCTCACATGTAGTTCAGTATCCCTGCCTGCTATATCTAAGACTGTAGTGTTTGTAAAGGAAAATCTCAATGTTAAAACCTTTAAGAACACATTATTTGGGGAAAACAGTGCTTCCAGTGTAAGACATGGTGCAAAAACACCCTCCGGTAGATTTGACATCCCCCCCAGATTTTAATGTCATTATTAATGTGGGTGAAATTATGATTATACTTACGTTAACCTTACTACTATTTCTAAAAGCAAATATCTATTATTTTAATTCCTGAAAACCACCTTTGTTACACTTTTTTTCAGGCGTTTTCTAATAAACTTGGCTACGTATGAAATAAAAACACACCAGGACGCGACAGGGTAGGTCTGGTGGTGTAGTGGATACAGTTCTGGGCTCATGATTGAGACGTTGTGGGTTCAAATCTCTGTTAGACCCCTGGGAAAGGCTCTAATCATAAGTGTGCATAAGGTTACATGCGATGGACATAGCGTCCCATAAAGGAGGAGTTGAACTCCGAGTTGCTTCGCACTACAGAAGCTCCGACTCTAATGAGCACAAGTGAGGCTAGGGTGTGTCTGTAGTGGCGTAATGTAGCATAACATGGAGCGTTTTATTCCTTTTATTCTACATATATTAACCAAAAATATTTAATTTTATCACCTCTGCCAGGGAGGTAAAGAAACAAAAAAAGTACAGATTTTCATTAAATTTCTACCAGAGGGGGAACTTTAGACAAGGAAGCCTTCATTAGATTTTGGCAATGATCCGGATCAAATTCTGAACCCAGGAATTTGTTTAAATAATTCTTTAACATTCTTTAACAAAAAAAAAAAAAATCTACAAAAGGTAAAACGTATCAGGCAAAAAAGGACGCTGCTGGATTTTGGAGATCAAATGTGGATGCAGGACATTTTTTAATGATTCTTTATCATTATCATATTGGAGGCTTTATAAGTGAGACTGATGGGCTTGTCGGAGGTTTGTGCTCTCAGAGTACTCTTAGATTTTTTTTAAAATTCTTTTTATTTTCAGATATACTTTTTGTTGTCAACTGACCATACAATTTTTTTTCAACTGACCTTACAAATTTTTTAAAGACTATTTTGTCAATTATACGACACAAAAAATATTTCAAGCCCATGAGTAAAAAATGGATCCTTCTTTATAAATTAGATTCGAATAATTGATATTGCATCACATATTGAATTTGACTTCCCAAAACCAATTTTGATTGAATCTACCAGAATGTTTGTCCTATGGAGATATTTTTGCACCATATTGACCCACAGATATATGAAATAATTTTAAACATTAAAAACATTCAGAGTTTCCTTGTAAAACACACTCACTGAGTGCTATATGCAGCAATATGTTCAGCAGTATGACCCCTTGATACGCAATTTCTTACATTAGCTCAAGTGGTTTATTTATAATCACTCCCTTGGATAATTCGAAATGCCACAATTTATACACGCAGATTAGTGAGAGCGACTGAAAAAAGCTTTTCCGTATCGAACCATGTGCGCAAACGCTCATATCGGTGCTCTTCCTAATCGTCTCGATTAGCTCGCATTATGTTTATCTTTATTTTTACTCTTGGAGGTATTGGTTGAAAACAGAAATCAGACAAAAACAGACAAACAAAAGTGCAACACTGCATTTAAAAAATTTCTTTCTTTCTTTCTTTCTTTTTTTTTTTACTAAAAACGTCTCTACGTGTCTAGCTAAATGCATGCACAGAGTGTTCGTCAGGCAGGGCAAGCTATGCAAGAAAGTAAAAAAACAAAAGGTTTGGTAATAATTAGAAGTATAAATGAAGTGACATTTTTTCTCCGTTATATTTCTACAGTGAGGTTGCTTATCTGGCCGACGGGATATAATACATCTCTCACTGCCAAATGGCTCTGCAGCGATGCCACAAAGCCCGGAACGTTCTGTTGGGTGACAGTTACATCAGTGTTACACCATCCGGCTGCCAGACTTCACAGAATGAGACAAAGGGGTGCACTTAATTTCATGCCCTGAAGAGTGCCCACATTGCCCCAGCTGAGGGGAGGCTGAGTGGTCTATATACCCCTATATCCTTTTTTTATGTTTATTTGAATTTTTTTTTTTATCAACAGCATTATTTGAGGCATGTCCTTATACCTTATAGCAGATATATATATATATATATATATACACTCACTCATTTTCTGAACTGCGTAATCCTACTGTGGTTGCACAGCCTACACTACCAACACTTCCGACACTGGTAGCCTACACTACCGACAGTGGCCGAAGGCAGGGTACATCCTGGACAGCTCGCCAGGCCATCGCAGGAAATTCATACTCATATATATGTAGGGATGTAACCAAATATAGAATGAATAATACAAGATAATACAAATATGTATCCAACTTTGTTGGAATGCAGCAAAAAAAGTTCATGCGCATTCAAATTTGAAACTCACGTAGTAAACAAAGAACAGTGTGTGGCAAGGTGAACAAAAGCACAGTCTCTGCCAATTCATTTACAGACTCTAGTAATGGCCTGGTCAGGGTCGTGCTGGTTTAAATTGGGCAAAAATCACGGGAGGATACAAACAAAAGCCTCACATGTGTCTCACCTAGTCAGTATTACTTCAATGTAGAGGAGGTTTTGCCTTCTGTTGGACAACCAGCCCAAGTGTTCTGCTGGCTTCCACTGGAATATGTTGGGAGCTAAGTTTAGGGATGTTAGCACGTGGCTTCCATTCATGGAAAATTTGGTAGTGTTGAAATTACAATGGGTCAAGTGCCAGATCAGTTCCACCATTGCAAAGCATAAAGTCAGCCACGGTCGGCCTCGTGCTGATGGAAATGTACATGGAACAGTGACTGTCCCGAACGCATTGAAGCTACTGCTGGCAGACATGACAGCTGCGATGCATGCGTCACAAATGCTCATATTAAAGGAGTCCCAGTCTCACATATCAACTGGCTAAGTGAGACCTGAGCTTAATAAAATAAAAATAATAATAATGAAAAAAATACACAACCCCTGTCTTATCTAGAGCTGTAAATGGATTACGGACTAGAATAATGAAGCGTTGAAGAACTGTGAGTCACAAGTTATAGAGCATACTGACAATGCTGGTATCTTTATCTCAAACTGTCTCCCAATAATTAATTCTTTTAAATTTTTGACATAAAAAAAAAAAACCCAACAAAACAAACAAAGCGAAAGCCTTTCTGGATTAGGCCATGCTCACTACTTCAGGTTTAAATACAGATACATATACATATAGAGTTATTGTGTTACATCCCTAGTATATGATTGCTGTCAGTTTGCTGTCATATTATGCCAAAGAATTTGCAATTTCCAGGTTTTTTCGATTAGCATGTAGCTAGAAAGATTCTAGGTGAAAAGCACAAAGCCAATGGCAGTTTACTTTACAAGGTAAATGCTTCTGCAGCATCCTGCGGCTGTGAACTAGAACCAGAGCTGTTTACAGTAAATGGAGACAAGAAGAATAGGTTTCATCTGCAGCCTAACAGGAAATAGAAACGTCTATCATCCTTAGTTACTCTACCTTGTTATATCGTATAATTATTTTCAGCATTCTGATATATACGAGATGTCACTTGGTCCCTAATCAGTAGGTCGAACAAATAGAATAATCCAAGGGCAGTGAGAGATCCGTGTTTTGAATGTGTTGTGTGTTTCAGTCCCTTGTTGGGTTTTAACCCGAGATAACTACGCAGTATCAAAGGCTCATTTCTGAAATGGCCTAAAAATGAAAACACTGTAAGGAATGTGTTAGTAAAATAAACGGAGTCATTCAGGACATGTTAAGCAACAGCCACACCTCATCCGACTGCAGTGAACTGATCGTTCCCTTTAATTCCCTTGATTACTTTATGATAATGTATATGTAGCGGATGTCTACATCTCTAAAAAATATTCATTTGTTTTTTAAATCTCCAAAAGCAGTATTTTTAAAATAGCATCTACCTTCTAATTTCTATTTCGGTGTTAGTACAGTAGAAATTGTCCATGCAAGACTTGAACTGAGTTAACATTTACAAGAAGGTGATGTCGCAGTAACGTAAGCTGGCGTTGTATATTAGAAAAGCTGACCTTTTTTTTTTGGCACGGCTAAGAGGATGTTAAAGGTGTTAAAGGTCTCGTTAGTAGTTTTGGCAGAGTTAGCTGTTTTGAGACTCCAAACCCTTACAGCTCCCTTGTAAAGCCACACCCCCACAACACATGCCGTTATAAAAAACAAAGCTAGTTAGAGAGGTGGAGCTTTCAGTATTGGTAAGGAAGTTGATTGGTTGGATTTTGGATGTTGGAAGTTGAACGGTGGTCCAGGATATTATTGTTTTTTTTCCTCTTTATGCAGCACTAAGGAGACTGGAGTGTTTATTTTTAAATAGACAGCTGCTTGATAATCAAGTTTAGTGTATACTACAGGCGAATGGTATGATCTGATTGGTTTGATGATCTTGATAATGGACATTATCCAGCTTTCAAACTCTGGATAATGCTTGAATTAAAATGACAAGCAAAAATGCACGGTTTGCCATGGTCACTCTGAAACACTAGAAATTAAAAAAAAAAAGCAATAATCAAAATATATGATGAAAGGCTCACAATATGGCCCTCATGTTTTTCAACACATATTGCAAACTCCAGGCTCAGATGCCAAATCTGGCCCAACTACTCATTTCATGTGGCCCGTGTGAGCTTTTAAAGAATTTGATTATCGTCCATGCTTTGCATCAACCATTACCATGAAACGTAGGTGGCAGCAGCCTATTTCAGGGAAACAGCTAGCCGCACATGATTCAGTGAAGACTACAGGCTAGCTTGTTGGTGCCAAACATTGTCAAGAAATGAGAAGGAATAATGGAAAAATGGATTATTACCTAAATTAATCATTTTACCATGCAGATTTCATGGTTGCCGTCTTTGAAAAGATGTTCATTGATTATTCGGCTCTTGATGACCTACAAATTTAGTGATGTGGCCCTCAGGGAAAATATGTTTGACATCCCTGTTTTTCAAGGTTATAAAACACCTTTTTCAAACTTTAAATGAGATTCAGTGGAGTGTGCATGATCGTTGTTATGCATTTAAATGTAAAAATAAACAGTAAAAATATTTTTTATTTCTGTTCCCTCGTAGTATATACTTAAACACTTATTCACTTCAGGTTTAGAGAATAACAGTAAATAGTCCCCAAGATGGAAAGTCTTTAATGTTGATAAATAGTAAATTCAGGCTTAAATTGTCCTGCTGTAATTTTGTAATCTGCAATTTGCTTTAAAAAATAACTGTTTTTAAGAGGAGTAATTTTTTTTACTGTACAAGGATATTTGGTCATGTAGTAATGTACACAGCACTGCACTGTTACTGTTTATACATCGTGCTCTTGTTCATTCTTCAACAGAAATGTGAAAGTCAGTGTGCTTATAACGTAATTATAGCATTAAAGCATTTGATCCGAGCTGGATTTGATCTGAGAGGAGATTTATTTTCGCCCAACAAGGTCATGCTTTTGTCAGTGTTGGTTTGTCTGTCTGTTTGTTTGTTTGTTAGCAACTTTATGCAAAAAAGTTATAAACAGATTTTGATAAATTTTTTTAAGATGAGTGGAGTACGACCCAAGTAACACTCGTTTAGATTTTTGTGATGTTTATCGGGATCAAATTCTAAATCCATGAATGCATTTAATTATTTTTTTTTACATTCTGCGATAGAACGTGAAGTGTGGTATTAGCAGGTAGCAGGTCCAGCAGGGGGTGCTGTGAACTTGTTAACATTTATCTGACTTGGCAGAGGTTTGTGCTCTACATGTGTTCTACATGTGACCGTCCGGTTATAACATTTTCTGTTTTACTAACTGATCAAGGCTGAAAGAGCAATGCTATAAAACGCAGTTCAACTTTAAGCAAGTCCACTTTATGCCTTTATGTTGTTTGACTTTCACATGACCATCCACAACGAAACAGCATTGCACAATCTGAAAATAGAGTTTTCATAGAAGATAAGGACCACAGAATCTTTAAAGGGGCTTGATCACAACTGTTTCACATACACAAAATTTTGTTTTTGTGTTTACTCAGCGAATCATGAGAACTATCCACAATCATCAAACACTTAAACATATGTACACTATCTGTTTTTAAATTTTGAATGTGAAATTGAAAAGAAGAATGCTTTGGATTTTCTAAAAATTCAAGTTTTCACTGAAAGTGTTTATTTATTTATTTATTTTTTGCCCACTTATTTTGTTTCTTATCTCATTCATGCATTTGCTGAACCGCTTAGACTTATTGGGGTCTGAAGCCTATCTCAGCCAACACTGGCTGAAGACAGGGTACACCCTGTACAGACACACAAAACCACTCACACTCACACTTAGGGGCAATTCGGAAGAGCCAATTATTCATTCATTTATTCATTCATTCATTCATACCGGCCCCATCTCAGCCGAGTCTGGGCAAGGGCAGGGTACACCCTGGACAGCTCGTCAGTCACACAACCATTCGCACTCACACTCACACCTAGGGGTGATTTGGAACAGCCAATTAGCCTACTGTGCATG
>JBCNYG010000008.1:3013557-3024117 GCA_039654305.1 Porochilus rendahli | reverse complement strand
CTGTGCATGTTTTTGGACTGTGGGAGGAAACCGGAGTACCCGGAGGAAACCCACCCAAGCACAGGGAGAACATGCAACCTCCACACAGAAACGGCCAAGCTGGGAATCGAACCCAGGACCTTCTTGCTGTGAGGCGGACGTGCTAACTAAAAAATATAAATTAATTAAATTGCCTTACCATTTTTCGCTCAAGGATTGGTGGGTATCATTAAAAGGAAATTCAATGCATGTTTCTAATAAATCAAGCTGTTTCATGAACCTTTTACATATATAGAAAGTATAAAAACGACCAATAACTTTACACACAAGGCGTGAATTTGCACTCTGAAAAGTCACACGAACATCTTGAGTTTCTGCCGGCAACACGGAACGAACGTATATATAACTCCTGTATATGTAATCGTGTATAAATAGGATTTGTGTCTAGTTTTCAATAAGTTCAAAAAAGTTCAATAGTTTATATCTAACTTGATAGTTTAATATCTGTATAATGTCATTATTGCCATCAACATGCCTTATATGAACCAGTGGATTCACACTCTACTCTTGTGATTACGTTCACTTGCTAGAGTGAACCGGCAGCCTTTTTTAAATCGGATAAATCAAACTGTCAAAGGGAGTTTAGCAGATCCAAACTTAGAAAATGTAAGTAAAAACCACCTGATAATAAAAAGATGTGTATGTTCACGTGTACCAGGAGAGTTTGGAAAGCTTGCCTTTCATTTCACTTTAACCAAGTGAAGGGGGAATGATTGCTTTATTTTATACTACACAAACTAAACAAACAAAATCAAGATTTCAAAATTAGTTTTAAAACATTTCAACAATTACAAAGGCAGGTTTTATGTTTTTGTTTGTTTGTTGAAAACCTTAAAAACACTAAACCCCAAAATTAACCACAATGCCCACTCTTTCAAACCTTTCCACAAGTTGCTGGTTTATCTGTATTTACAGTGTCACTATGAAAAGGCCATACTGCGTAGATTTCTTTGAATTTTGTTACATTTTTTGGGTTTCGGAATCAGTGGCCTTGACACACCATGCGTGTTTTTAAGCCATTTCAATTCAAGCGTTAAACACTGTGAATCATGTCAATAATTATTCATTCAAGATATTTGTTTCTGATTGGTGGAAAGCCATCAAATAATTCTAGGTATTGCATCACTGAAATAGGATAAGTTGAATAACTGGCACATGTAACAAAGTAATGTGTCTGTTTACTGATTGTAGAATTCTGCTTTCTTATGATAGAGAATTATTCTTCAGAATTTGATTAAGATAATCTCCAATATTGAATGGAGTTGTCCTTGTTCAAAGACCTGCCTCTGGTAGAAATACCATGAACATCTGCACAGAACATTTTGCAAATAACAGAATATACACAGCACCCCCTGCTGGAGCTGCTGTAATACAACATATCATCCTGTTTAACAATGTTTAAAAATCCTTGCAAAAATTCCTGGATGAGTTTGGATCTGGATAATCTGGATAAATTAAGAATTCAGTGTGTTTTTCCTTGACTAAGGACCCGCCGCTGGTATAAATTTCATGAAAATCCACACAAAGGTTGTTCCTAAATCTGCTAACACCAAACACACAAACCGTGGGTAAACCACCCTTGACAGTGGAAATTATTGAGCAGTAGTTATTAAAGGATTAAGTTAACGATCAGAAGGTCAGTGGTTTGAGTCCCAGTATCACCACCCTGTCACTGTTTGGCCTCCAACTGCTTAGTTCTATAAGTGTACAAAAAAAAAATAAAAAATCAGTTGCACTAGGGGTGTCTGCCAAACAGAGAATGTAATTAATCCAGTATTTAATTAAAACGCTATATTCGACAAAATGGGTACATACTGTAACCCTACAGGGCAAACATCTGTGTGAAAATAAAGCGCTTGTGTCACCAGTGACTAATAACATTATTATAAAGTCTTGTTTTGACATCCATTGCTTTTACCTTTCTCTTTTTCTGTCTCTGTATTTGTCGTGCGGCAAAGTCACAGGGAATTTATGGCGTAGTCTATTTCCAAAGTAATGCAGAAAGTTCCTTTGTTACTTTGGAAAACAGCCCCCATGTGATAATCGAGTACTTGCTCTAAATGGGACACTGCGTCAGAGACCAGAGGAAGAGAAAGCAGTGTTCACTGTGCCTGCCTTTGTGAAAACTTCGATAATATCACTAGCTCTCCACTTCTAAACTTTAGTCAGTCTATTTTATTAAAAACTAATAAGTAAACAAATAATTTGCTTCTTCTTGTACCCAGTATCTGTTTATCTTTATGTTTTCCTCTCATTAATCTCCTGTGGTTAGAAAGATTGATGGCTATGTGAAATGTAGATGCCATAGTCGCCTCTGTTCCGTGTTAGTCTTCACTCATTTGTCAAACTAGACAAATTAGAGTTGCAGAGAGGCTGAAGCCTATCTCAGCCGACACAGGACGAAGCCGGAGTATGCCCTGAACAGCTCACCAGACCAACACAGGGCGCCAACATACGCAACCATTCACGAATGCACGCACACCTAGGGGCAATTTTGGAACATCAAACATGCATGTCTATGGACTGTGAGAGGAAACCTGAATACCTGGAGGAAACCCGTGCAAGCACAGGGTGAACATGCAAACCCCACACAGAATCGCCCCTACCGAGCCTGGGACTCTAATCCAAGACCTTCTTACTGTGAGAACTACTGCGCTGCCCTGTTCCGTGTTACTGACCGGCAAGAATCAATAGCGACATGTTGCAGTTACTGGCACTGACCAGGACGGAGAGGCTGAATTTGAAGCTGATTCTTATTGGTCTGCTGTTCCAGGGTTCAAATTATAGGCAGATCTTATATATGTTCCGTCTGTATTAAAGAACTTTCTATTCCGTGCAATAGCATCCTTAATGAGAGAATTGTGTTTCACATTTTGGTGAACCTCTGTATGGCTTTTCAATGGTTAAAAAAAAAAAAGATCAAACAAAGAAGTACTTCAAAGAAGTAACATGCAGCTTTTTTTTTTTTTTAACACCCAGATTACATGACAGCAAAAACAACAACAACAACAACAAAAACAAAAACGAGACTCTCAACAAAAAAAGAGTCTCTGCTGCTGATTGAATAGGATTGTATTGATCCACATCCACACAAGCCCTCATTTACAATTGATTCAGTCCTAAATAATCTCACTCGCTCATTTGCTGAACCGCTTAATCCTACTAGCGTCGCATCGAGTCTGGAGCCCATCTCAGCCCACCAGACCAACACACACATCTAAGTAAATTCACACTCACACCTAGGGGCAATTTGGTACAGCCTCATGAGCATGTCTTTGGACAGTGGGAGGAAACCAGAGAACCCAGAGGAAACCCATGCGAGCATAGGGAGAATTAAGTCTACACAGAAATGTCATCATTGAGCCGGGACTAAAAACCGGGACCCTCTTGCTAACTCTACACCACCGTCTCTTTTTCTTTAAGCAGAGGTTTCATGATTGATCCGCTGCGACTGTTTGATTGATGGACTGGCACCAACAACTATGATCTTGTGCAGCTTGAATTGTTTCATGGAGTGTCATACTAGTTAGCTTTTTATATTTTCAGTGTACCGAGTCTTTTGTCCACCCCTTGATCTTTTGCCTTGTACCACTCCAGCTAATATTTCCTTTTCTAACCCCTTGCTTCATGCTATATGTCCAAAATAACTCCAGTGAGAGTATCAGGGACAGTAGAGTCCCCGAGGTTACCTTACTTGATGCTTTTGATCTTTTTCTTTGACCCTAGGTGACTTCTTCCGCCAAAACATCTGTCCCAAATGCTGCTTTACGCTTACACTGAGTATTCCACCATTTGAAAACTAAAACCCTGTCCTAATGCCAACAGAGTTGCTAGTAGCAGGGCCCTATAGGTGCTACTGTTCAGGGCCAGAGACAAACCTGGGAGGAGTGACGATTATGGGGTATCTCCATGTTCCCTGAGCTAGAGCCGCATCACCGGATGTGGTTTAATGTCATACCCAGGACAATACAACAATGTGCCCCCGCCACCACAAAAAAAACCCACAAATAGTCTGACAAACTTAATAGCAAGCACTAAAAATGGCTTAAAATTAAATTAACACATGAAATGACACAGATTGGAAAAAATTTTCGAGACCTATAAGAAGTGACCTTTTCTCTCTGATGTACCTTTCCTGATTAGCCTCACACTGGACTCCTTGTAGATTCCCTACAGGGTCTTAGCTCTCTCTGCTTTCGTTAATGTGGTGAGCCCATGCGCAGCAAACGCTGCTTCCACTTCCTCAACAAATTTTTGCAATCACGTCAAGTGGGTGCACAAGAGCTACTTGAGCGCGGATGAGCTCGAGTTCAGTAATCAGGGGTTGAGGACGTGGAGGGGAAGGGAGGGAGGGAGGGACAGAGAGATGGGGGTAAAGAATGAAAATATGCAGTTGTAGAACAGTGGAGAGAGAATGAGAGTCTGCAAAAAAAAAGAAAGAAAGAAAAGAAACACACACACACACACACACACACACAGATTGTATGAAAAGCTCTATGCATAACACACAAGGGGTTGCAGGACTTTTTAATTCCACCAGTAATAAAAATAAAATCACTATTTTAGGCTGCTTTATTTTCATATACAAGCCATACACCAGCAACAAATTACACTGAATTTCCAGCTTCAGCACTTTTTGGTTGCATTGTTAACAACAAAGGGTGGCACAGTGGCGTAGTGATTAGCACGTCCGCCTTACAGCTGCAAGGTTCTGGGTTCAAGTCCCGGGCTGTGTGGAGTTTGTATGTTCTCTCTATGCTTGTGTGGCTTTCCTCCGAGTTTTCTTCCACAGTCCAAAACAAAAGCACGTTAGACTAATTGTCTGTTCCCAATTGCTCCTAGGTGTGGGTATGAGTTACTGGTAGGGTCACATGGAGGCTGGAGCCTATCCCAGCCATCACTGGGCGAAGATGGGGTACACACTAAACAGCTCGAATGTGGGACCCATGTGAGTAGTAAGTGGGCTGCAAATTGGGACCACAGAGGACTGTCCGTAGATTCCATTGTGGCCACATGTGGGTTATGTTTGGGCTACATGGGCAAAAAGTGGTTATGAGCCCAATATGGGCATCTTAACTGGGGCTCACTTTGGTCACCTAGGTGCATCCCACGGTGGCATGCCCAGAGTGGCCACCAATGTGACTCATAGTTGGCTTACCAATGGGAAAATAATTTATGTGGGCTGGTGACATGGGGCCATTATGGAATCTGCGGATAATCTCATATGGGACCCATATTTCTTCCCATTTACTATCCACACGGGCCCTTTTCACAAATGCTAGCTGGGTTTAGACTGGAAGGAAACTAAAGTACCAGGATGAAGCTCACACAAGCATGTGGAGAACATGCCAACACACAGAAACACCCCTCAAACCCAGGACCTCCTTGTCGCGAGGCAGACGTGCTAACCACTATGCAACCGTGCTACCTATAGGGAAACACTTATTTAATTCATAAAAAATAGCGCAAATGTGGCTGCATTAAGGCACCCAAGTCTTAGAAGAACATTTAGAAAATCTACTGAATGAAAAGAATTGTTTACATTTCGTGACTAATTTCCTTCAAAGGTGCAATAGCTAATATTTCCTGCAAAAACAAATAACATAGTATAAGCCCAGTGTAAGCTAATAACAGTGTAAGCCCAGAATGTGTGTTTGTCTTTGGCCTGTCCTCCTGACAGTCATTTTATAGATCCAACAACCCCCACAACAGCCCCCCCCACATCCCTTCATCATTATGAGGAAAAAATTGCATGTTTACTGAGTTGTAACTCGTTAACCAAGCAGCTAATCATCCGAATGCATTTGAAAGTGATATCATGCTAATGCTCAGGTTTTAGAATGCACTAAGTATATTTCAGGTAAAGAACCATCATTTCTTTCTTTATTTTTATTTATTTTTGGGAAGAGCACGGTGGAAATCATGCACATGGGTGGAAATGGGCTCGAACTAAATTCTAAAAAAAAAGAAAGGGAAAAAAAGGTCAGATATGATACACCACCAGCCATTTATCCATTAGAGAACGCTTTTTCCTCACAAATCTTACTTAATGCACCTTTAATCATATAACAAGCCAACCGATAGCAGAGAAATTCAGAATACAGAAAATTGCATGCGCTCCGTAGTAAAAGCCTTGAAACATGAGAAACACTGCAACAACATGCAACTCCTGGTGCATGTATGTAGGTTTTTTTTCTTGGCACCCTCAGCCTGTCCATCAGGTGCCTGCGGAAGTGTTTCTTCACAAACCGGTTTGTGTGGTCTTGTCAAAGGGGCAAATAAAACTTCCTTCTCATTTTGTTGATACATAAAGGACTGTTGCAGATAATGATGCTGCATCAAACTAACTAATCTCAAAAAGCAATGACCTGCAAATGGAAACAAATTCCTCTTTTGCGCATCGTGTTCTTTTCCATTTAAGTGAATGAGCTCTTTTACTGGGCAAGTTTTATTTACAGTTGGTCTGCCAGTTACGAATCGCCACAGTCATAGTTGAAAGCTTGTGAAATGAAGCAAGAACAGAAAATTACCAGCTAAGAAAACTCTTCTATTTTGGAGTGATTTGATCTATGGCTAGTAATAGTGTGATAAGACGGAGGAAATAGAGCATTCATTCATTCATTTGCTCAACTGCTTTAGGTTTGCAGGGAGGCCTATCTTAGCCAACTCGTACCGAAGGCAAGGTACACCCAGACCAACTCGCGAATCCATCGTAGGGCCAACACACGCAGAACCATTCACACTCACACTCACATTTAGGGACAATTTGGAACAGCGAATCAGCCTAAAATGTATGTTTTTGGACTGTGGGAGGAAACCCAGACAACACACACAAGAAGAACACAAAAACGCCCTTGCCAGGACCGGGGACCTCCTTGCTGCGAGCCAGACGTGCTCACCACTACACCACCAAAACACCTTTGTTTGTGCTACCTTTAGCAAACTCTTCAAGCAACAGGAGGTCAGTCTGTGGCACCACTGTGAATAAATTGTGGCCCACCCACTTTTTTGTTTATTAAATCATTTAAAATCGCTTAGATCACTTAGAAATGAGGGTTTTGTTTACTCAGGTTGTCTTCTTTTATTATACTAAATTTGTTTGGCGATCAGAAACAATGGCTATGTAGGCGTCTTTAAGCATCAACATTGCTGTAATTACAGCCTGTGAGGATATATGATGGGTTTCGGTTACATATAGATAGATGAGGTGTAATTGCACAGAAGTGACTCCGACTGACCTGACACTGGAGTCATGGGAGTGGGCGGTAGGCCGTTCATGTTGATCGCCCCCACCTGGTGGATCTGTGTAGCCGGAAACGCCATGCTGGGTGCCAGGTAGCCACCGTGAGACGCAGCCATTATTGCCGCCTGCTGCTGCATGAGCTGTGAGAGAGAGAGAGCCGGTGAGGCAGTGAGGGAATAAAATATTTTACATTAGTAGTCACTCGCTAAGATCGGAAAAACTGTCCGCACACAAAATGTACACATGATTAAAAATAAAAATGTCTAACTGAACACTTAATCATCTTGGACCTGGCGTGCACACATGCTCGCTGGAGCCTGTCACACTCCTCCATAGATACACACTCACACTGAATAAGTTATGAACCACCACTGTTCAGATGTTGATTATTAAATAAATTAACACAAATTCCCTGTACAGCCTGGCAAACAAAGGTAATTACAGTAAGGCTGTCACCATGGCAACACCACACTGAATCAATAACCTTAAAAGGCCAATCTGTCAGGCTGAAGCCATCAGAGTTCGGATTCACTTTCATATCGAATGCCTTACCCAAGCTGAGTCTAATTTTTAAAAAATTATACGACAGAAATCAATAAGTGAGCCACTAATAATATAACTGCTAATACAAAAACAGAAACACTAAACATAACAGGAATTAAATATTATATCTGCACCTGCCCAAGTGCAGCAGTTTAATTTTCTTGTAACTTGATTTGGATATGTAGGTAGTGCTGGCTAATATATTTTATCTCCATTAAATTCTGGCCTGTGCGCAAATCGTATACCTATAAAAGATATAATTTTTAGGTTTCTTTAATACTCAGTAGTACAGGGAGAGGTAAGGGCTCATATATTCATCCCTCCATTATCAATATCGACTGTTGATCAGGATTGGAGACACTCCAAGTTGAATTCGAAAGCGAGATGGGACACAATGCACCCTGGTAGGACTGGGACTTATCCCATCTCTCATTTGCTTAATCCTTCTATTAGGGTGACAGGTCCTCAGCAAACACTGGGCAAAAAAAGAAGGCGGCGCACCTTAAACATCTTGCCAGTCCAGCAGGTCGACATACACACGACCATTCACACTCACATCCATAACCAAGGGCAATTTGGAACCGCTGATCAGCCTAATGTGCATGTATTTGGACAGCGCCAGAAAACTGGAGTACCCAGAGGAGACCCACGCAGGTACGGGAAGAACATACAAACGCAACATACACCCAAGCCCAGGACTTAAACCAAGCACAGGCACAGGGAGAACATGCATACTTCACAAAGAAAGGCCCTGTTGGTCACTGGAATCGAACCTAGAACCTTGGTGACAGTGCTAACCAAAGTACTAGCATGCCTCTCAGTGTGACGTTATAGAGAAAAACTACATATATTTGGTCCATAGCTGTCCAGGGTGTACTCTGCCCTAGCCCAGAGTCAGCTGAGATGGGTACCACCCTCCCTCGTGTCCATAATTAGTATTAAACGGTTCCGAAAATGAATGAATGAACGAATGAATGAATGGTTTACCTCAACTTCAAATACATCAGGCATTAATTCTCCATAAAATCTAGGATGACTTGACTTTAGCTAGGTGGATGGGAGCGAATGAAAACGGCAAGCTTTTACTTCCTTTGGATAATTACAAGACTAACTTTGCTAGCAAATACACACTTGAAGCTAATAAGTGAAAGCTAAATTGCTAAAAGCTAAAATGCATAAAACTGCTAACACAGGGTTAAGTCATCAGTCTTATTGCTAATTAGGCATTAATGCCTCCATATTCGTTTACATGCTAGAAAGCTGTCCTGCTAATCATCCATGACTGATTGAAGGTTTGCCTCATGATGAAAGAAAGCAAAACCCCATAGATGCTTCCTGGCCTGGAAAACTGAACCTCAGATTAATTTCATCCCATGAAAAGTTAACGTGAATTAGGGATCACTTACATCTACAAACGCATAACATCATTAACAAGCTTGCTGTTACACAAAAAGATGGGTTTTTTTTTTTTTGGATATGATCCATCAAAATAACTAGCGATCTGAAAATAAGGCTTCGGGTTATAATGGGATTTTCCTTCTTAATATAATTAAATTAGGAGAAAACAGAATCTGGATCTTATGCAAGTATTGGATAAGTGATCAAATAAGGAACAGTAACCGGATTAAATACACCGTATCTGTATATTACATGTCTAACAGGAGAGCAGACCGCTATAAGAGTTCTATAAGGTAAACCAGAAGCATGCATATGTGATGAGTTTAATAAGTTTTTAGCCTACATTTGAACTTTGGGGAAAGTAGAGCAAGGTAACATCACCCCTACAAACCACTGCAGTACATTAAAAAAAACAAACAAACATCAAGTCAGCTTTGACTTATTTCTCATCATAGATAATTTAAACATTATTTGGGATAATCAGTTGGTGTCTTTGAGCGTATGTTTCAAGCCTGGGTTCAAAGATATTGCGTCACCAGTTGTCTATGCACAGTTTGGCCATAAAAATTAACTTTTCTGTGGGCAACGTGAACGTTACACACCTGCCATCACGAATAGCTTTACACTCCGAGCCAGCACGCAATGCTTTGAATCAAGAGTTTTTATAAGTTTGGGCTTTTCAACTTGAAGAAATTGCATGCAGGTCTATCCGTGGAAAACCTGTGCCTTCGCTGGATCATTCTCTCCTCACTCACTGGATGAGCCGATTAATCCTACTAGGGTTGTGCAGAGGCTGACCTGCATCCTGGACAGCTTGCCAGACCATTGCAGGGCCAACACACACACACACACACACACACACACACACACAAAACCATTCACAGGAAGAGTGCATATTACTGGAGAATGGTGTTTTCTATGTGGCAGAGCCCTAAAAAGAGCCACTCGCTTAGTCGCACTTGAGTTGAGAAAAGGTTAAGAATTCGTGCCATTTGTTTTGACGAAGCACAGCTAGCGCTTCCGTAATGGCGTCCAGCACAAGTGGGCTAACCCATTTTCCACAGTTTTGAGTAATGCAGAAAATGATTTTGTCCCACTGTAAATGTATAAAATCCTCCATGTCTGCCTCACAGCAAGGGCATTTCTGTGCAAGCTTCCCATGCTTGTGTGGGTTTCCTCTGGGTACTGTGGTTTGCTCCCATAGTCCAAAGATATGCACGTTAGGCTGACTGGCTGTTTAAGATTGCCCCTAGATTTGACTGTGAGTGGTTTTGTGTGTGTGTGTGTGTGTGTGTGTGTGTGTGTGTGTGTGTGTGTGTGTGTGTGTGTGTGTGTGT
>JBCNYG010000008.1:2639226-2650297 GCA_039654305.1 Porochilus rendahli | reverse complement strand
CTCTCTCTCTCTCTCTCTCTCTCTCTCTCTCTCTCTCTCTCTCTCTCTCACTCTCTCTCTCTCACACACACACACACAATCAGTTAGAGGGGTGTGTGTGTGTGTGTGTGTGTGTGTGTGTGTGTGTGTGTGTGAGACTTAGTCTCATTACTAAAACTACATGTATTATATATATAGAACTTTACTTTAGTAAACAAAGATCTCCTGTTATTTGGTATTAAAGGTGCCATTGAATGTTTTTGTCTTTGCTTTGGTGTAGTTCACTAAAGAGAGGTTGGTAGCTGTGAAACACTGAACTTCATACACTGATGTTTTCTCTTTCAACTGAAAATCCTGCATGTGCATAAGATAACAGATCAGTTCGAACACCTTGGCGGGTTTCATTAACTCAACAATCTCATGAATATTCATGCTACAAAATGTGCATACAGGAGCCCAATGCTCACTTACTCATGCACTTATTTACCGAACCACTTAATCCTATTTTTGTCGCGTGGAGGCTGGGTGAATAAAGATACTGGGCGAAGGCGGGATACGCCCTAAATGGCTTGCCTGACCATCGCATGACAACCGTTTGCATGCATATTCATGGAATTTCTCAGAAGAATCATACTGACGGAATCGACAGCAACAGAGGGAATTTCTCCAACTTGCACTCACTAAGCAACAAAATTGCTGGGTAAGAAATACGAAGGTTTCTTAACTACTTCAGTGAGTCGGGGCTAAAGGACACCATTTACGAATAATTAAATGAAACCCAAAAAATAGAGGCTCATACACCACGTTTCAGACTCGCACAGAATAAACAACACACGGTCTAGATCAGGTAGGCAGACAAACCTTCAGGTCAATAGATGTTCATGGAGCAAACACAGAAATCAGAAGCTTGACAGAACAAGAACTCGTTAAACGGATAATTAAACTAACAAGACAGATGATTCAAATGATAGCAGAAATCAGAAATGCAGTAAAGTGCAAACCTAGGCTCTGCTTTGCACTATACATTAGACATGAAATTATACATGAATCAAAACAATGGACACTTGCAATTATTTTATTTGCTTTTCTTTGTTTTGAGCCCTTTCCTGATGTGTTAATGCTCTAGGAGTGTGCAGGTCTTGTGTAGTATGTACTAAAACAATTATTCGCATCGGGCTTGGTGGATTTGGCTGAATTGAATAGTCCCCGTGATGTTCCTTATTTAGCGACATCCACCTTGCTGTTAGCGCATTATTATTATTAAATTGTGACTAAATGTATTCCATGGCACCTTTTACAATCTTCTGATAGTTATCGTAAGTCACCCTGACTCAGTTATATCTAATTTCTATTATTACTAGGACGGACGGTGTCCGATTTAGCTCAAGAAAGTTCACTGGCAATTTAGTTCATCTCTCTTTGACTTATTCATATCTCCTTTCGCCTACACGCAGGAGTGTGAGAGTAAGATAGCACAAGAAATCGCCAGCTTGTCTAAAGAGGATGTGTCCAAAGAGGAGATGTCTGAGAATGAAGAGGAGGTCCTTAACATTCTCCTGGCTCAGGTGAGACAAAACGTGGTTTTACATTTAGAGGAAACCTTCGCTGGATGTTAGGCTAGTATCTCACAGAGCGGCGAAAGCTGATGAACGCGAATCTCCCTCCCCCACCGCCACACATTTTTCCTGCTGGTTCGGGAATCGAACCAGCAACCTTTCGGTCCCAAAGCCATTTCTGTAACAATTAGGCCACGGCTGCCCCAAGACACTTTTGGGTCACAAAAAATGTATTGTAAAAAAATGTGTTGTAAAAGAACGATTGTAACACGGACGCTAAACATCTCTGGTTCACTAAATAGTGAACACAACGCTGTGAAGGGTTTGCTTCCCCCTTTTTATATGGATGGGTCCGTCAGTGGGGTAAGGGGTGGTCCAGTGTCAAGATTTGCCTGATATTTTACATGGAGCTGGCATTCCAAAACAGTGTCAAATTGCCACTAATTGTAGCGAATAATAGCTAATCATCGCAGAAACACTGTTTGCTAACAGTCGCTAATGTTTTCCAACTGTCTTTCGCAAACACTTCCCCAAACACCAAGCTAATGCTTCTGTCACTTAACGTCGCTAACGATGAGGCGAACCTTGAATGTTCATTAGAAAAGTTGGCCGCTCAGTGAGATTCCAGCTTTAGGAAGCGTCGAATGCCCAGTGTGGTGCAGTCAGTAAACTAGAAAAATAAGCTATAGAGGTGCCGTTGATCCATGACATCTCCTTCACTTTCATTTCATACAGTACTGTACGGGATTTCACCGTTTACTGTGGTATACACTTGTAGGAGAACGAGATACTGACCGAGCAGGAGGAGCTGATCGCTTTGGAGCAGGTGCTGCGCAGGCAGATCGCTACGGAGAAGGAAGAGATCGAACGGCTGCATGCGGAGATCGCTGACATACAGAGGTCAGAGTTAACAGGTTATATTTTTAATAGGGCGGATCGTTCTCAGTCTTTTAAAACCTTTTAAAAAGCATTTTTTAATTGGTGCTGGATAGAAGGTCTACGGCAAAGCTGTGGTGTAGTGGTTAGCATGTCATGTTAGGAAAGTCTGACCTAACCACGATGTGTTTCATGTGCTCACACGCACACACACACACACACACACATGCAGCCGGCAGCAAGGCCGAAGCGAGACCGAGGAGTACTCATCAGACAGCGAGAGTGAGAGCGAAGACGAGGAGGAGCTGCAGATCATTCTGGAAGATCTACAGAAGCAGAATGAGGAGCTGGAGGTGAGAAAAGGAGTGAGATGATGTATTATTGTTATTATTATTATAATTATTGTTATTATTATTATTATTATTATTATTCAGTAGCGAGAGTACTCTTTGCGCTTTCTTTCTGCAGAATAAAAACACTCATCTGAATCAGGCCATCCACGAGGAGCAGGAGGCTATCTTGGAGCTCCGTGTTCAGCTCCGCCTCCTTCAGAGCCAAAAGCTGCAGCAGGAGCACACAGCTCCCCCCGCAGCAGAGCAGGCCCCACCCACACAACCCAGCCCAGAGGAGCGCTCCAGAGCCGACGAGCCAATAAAACGTACCGTGCCGGTATCCGCGGCAGCCCTGGGTGAGGCCAGTGTCCCCGCCTCTACAGCGCCTACCAATGGGAAGCCGGGAAAGGACGCTTTAAAAGCTTCACCTAGTAAAACATAAGCTCTTGTTCAGAGTTCACCAGGATGATGAGGTGTGCTGTGGACAGTGAGGTTACAGTAAAGCTCAGAGCGTGCAGTCAGTCACATGTTCGGATGTAGGATAGTAGAGATAGGATGGGATAAAAAGATGGAAAATAGGCGAAGGTGCAGAGATGGTGTCATAAATGAAATGAAATTTGATCTATTATTTAAAAAAATATAGCTACAACATAAGTTTAGGTTGCAATTTTGCTGTTGTTCCACTGGAGGCAGTACTGATTCCAGGGATTACACTGAATTTCGTTATTCTTAACACAATTCTGGGAAAGTATTAATATTAATGAGCTAAAATTCTTCTGCTGTATTTCTTTAGAGAGGATAAAAGGTTGGTCTGTACATTTCTTAACTTCAAGGCCCAGCATTTTTCAGGTGTGTGCATGTGTTTGTGTGAGAAACAAAAATACAAGAACAATAAATTAGTGTGCTGCAGATGAATAAATATGCAACCAGACCGAAGGTTTTCTCTGAATAAAAAAAAAAAGCAAAAACAAATTCAGATGATGTTAAGAAGCTCTTATTTTATCTATTTACACCATTTAACAATAGCACTTGGAGAGCGCAAACCTCCGCCAAGCCAAACAATCCTACATATTAACCAAAATGTCAGAAATTGCCCCAGCTCAAAATGTTACAGTTTTAAAGATTTTTACGAATGCTTCAGGTTTAGCTTAAAAGTGTAAGAGTGGTGCGTTGACAAGGTGTGCGACTGACTATCAGCCTTGGAGATCACAGATACGAATTGGCCAAGCTCTCATAGGCTGACCTCCCTGTCACTCACAGCGATCACCAGCCAATCATGGGCATCTGAGTGCCATACAAGGGGCGGAGAGCGAGTGTGTTAGGCCACCCCCACATACGCATGCGCAGCAGTTCATAAAGAGGCAGGTGGCAGCATTGCATGTCACAGAGGGGGCATGTGCACACTTGCACCCCTCTCTTGTTGGTGGTGGTCATCGGACAGGAAGGTGATACTTCATGGGCACGAATTGGGGGGGGGGGGTGTACAGCTAGAGAGTGCAAACCTCCACCAACCCCAGATTTCCCATATGATCCATAAATCATCTTACCTCACAATAATTATTAATCCATTTTAAAAAATTCCTGGATTTAGTATTTGATCTGGATTGTCTCCAAAATCGAACGGCGTCTTCCCTGTCCCAAGGCCCACCTCGGGTAAAAATTTAATCAGAATCCACACCTAACTTTTTGTGTGATTCTGCCAACACACACACACACACACACACTGAGGGTAAGCTCGAGCTTCTTTGGCGGAGGTGAATATCTGTACTTTTAATTCTATAGTGTTCATGAAATGAAACATAGTGCAAACATACAGTGCTTAGACGTCTGATGATAACCAGCACACTGTTCATGTTATTTCAGTATGAAAAGATGGTGTTGTGTGTTTACAGACTCTTTGTACATGTTTGACCAGAAATTTATCACGTTATTATTATTATTTCTAATTGAGTATTTGTGATTGCTTTGGGGATGTGATGACTCCAAATTCATAACGTGTTCCACAGGAATGTAGAGAATGTTGTCCGGACGACACTTCCGTTATACACTATATATTATAATCTGTCTCCTCTTTCTATTTGTGTGAAGTTTGTCCTTTCCCCACTTATCATTTTGAATTTAGAGTGTGAGTTTCATTTCAGTTAATGAATTTTTTTTTGTGGTTCTAATGAGACGTTTTGCAATCAAGAAGCTGTCGTATCTTCTCGCCACTGAATGTTTTACGTGTTCTTAATATGCCTTTTTGTATCCACTTGTCCTTAATATTGGAAAGATGCTACAAAATATAATAAAGTCCATGTGTGAAGAAAGTGTTCCAGTTATCCTAATGTGAGTATCATGACTGTCCTAACAAAAAAGTTTTACTGTCCTTGGGATTAGAGAGGGGTTTGAGTCCCAAAACAGCAGGAAATTGTGTGGCGATGGTGGTAGGATCCCCCAAACACACACACACACACACACACACAGCTGAAGTGCTCTTAAGCAAGGTACCTAACCCCCAGTGCTCTCCAGGCACCGCAGTGTGGCTGCCCAATGGCTTAAATGCAGTCAAACTTCCCCCGCAGGATTAATACAGTATGTCAAAATAAAAATAAATAAATAAATAAATAGTAAACCAAGTCGTCCTGCTGTGGTTTTTATGAATATATACGCCATTGACCCTGATTCTGTGCCAGTTAAGATACCTGATGCAGAATTTCCTCGATGTCTGATTGCCATGCTCTTCTGGGTCTTCCCCTTCTTCGGGTACCATACACCTTGCCTTGGATGATCAGAATTTTCTTCTGACAGTTCGTTGGAAGAGCATCCTCTTCGTTCTCGGTTTTTCAAGCGCCCACTGGTTGGTACATCTGTCCTTCCAAGGGCCTCGCAGCAGCCTTCCAAAGCGGCACATCTCAAAGGCATCGATCTTATCCTCCACTTTCAAGACATTGTCTATGACTTGCTTCTATAAGACGCGAAGGAGAAGGCAGTAGACGGTCGAGGGCTTCACTGACAGGTCTTATCCGATCTTATCCATCTTCTGTATCGATCCACAGAGCTACATCAACAAGTTACTTACTGGCGGGAAGGTTATTCAAATAAGCACTCTATATCCGTGGTGAAGCGCTTAATCCTACTAGGGTCATGGGGAAGACTGGAGCCTATCTCAGCCTACACTGGGCAAACGTGGAATACACCCTGGACAGCTCACCAGGACATCACAGAGCTAACACACACACACACACAACACCAATCACATGCACATGCACACCTAGGGGTGATTTGGTGCAGCCATTTAGCTTAATGTGCATGCCTTTTGGAGGAAACCGGAGACCCGGAGGAAACCCACACAAGCACAAGGAGAGCATGCAAACTCAAACGGTGATGTAGTGGTTATTATGTCCACTTCACAGCAAGAAGGTGCTGGGTTTGAGTCCTGGGCTCAGAAAGGGCTTTTGTGAGCAAAAATGTGGAAACATGTTCTTTGCATGTTCTCTCCAGGCTTGCCTGGGTTTCCTCTGAGTACTCCCGTTTCCTCCCAAAGTCCAAAGACGTGTACATTAGGCTAACTGGCTGTTCCAAACTGCCCCTAGGTGTGGATGTGACTGTGAATGGCTGTGTTTCCCTGTCATGGTCTTGCGAGCTGTTTAGGGTTTACTCCTCCTTCGCCCAGTGTCGGCTGAGATAGGCTCCAGCCTCCCTGCAGCCCAAATTTCTGTGTGAGGCTAAAGCCTATCTCAGCTGACACCGGACAAAGACAGGGTACACCTTGAACAGCTTTCCAGACCATCGCAGGGCAACACACACACAACGTACACTCACACCTCGGGCCGATTTGGAACAGCAGATTAGCCTTAACGTGCACCCTGGAGTCTATGGACTGTGGGCAAGCTCGAAGAGAGCACGCAATGACACCACACAGAAATCAGGGTCGCAGGGAGGCCGGCGCCTATCTCAGCCAACACTGGGCGAAGGCGGGGTACGCTCCAAGCAATTCGCCAGACCATCACAGGGCAACACACACACACACAACCGTTCACACCCAATTAGCTTTCAGGTGCAAGTCTTTGGACTGGGAGGAAACCGGAGTGCCCGGAGGAAACCCACACCAGCACAGAGAGAACACGGAAACCCCAGACCCGTGACCCTCTTACCACGCCGCCCTCCCTGTGCGGGGTATTTTCTTCTTTTTTTCTCCCCATTTTCGGTTACGTAATGTGCAACAGGAGGATCACGTGACCTGGCTGACTGCGCTCGAGCGAGTTTCCGTTAGCTGAAGATGGTCAGTGCAGGCCGGAGCCTCCTCGGTTTGTGTTTTATACAGAAGAAGGAAACCTCGCTGGAAGTTCGGAGGGAGAAAGACAGTTAAAAGCAAAGCAAATTAAAGAGAGAGAGAGAGAGACGAGGAATAATGCCTCAGATGTTCTAGGGATTTCGAAATGGCCATTAGGGAGCTGAAAGTGTGCCTTCTTGGGGTGAGTGGAAAAAACTTCCTCAGCATTCTTCCGCCCGGATACTTAAAAATCCAGCGACTGAACAAAACACCCAGTTTTAACTCTCCGCCTGGGTTACAAACCGCCGTACACGCCCTGAAACACACGGTTAAACCGTTAATAGCTCAGTAATGTGCTGGTTTTAACCGTGTACCGTAATTTTCCCGTTTGTTTTTCCTCACAGCCGCCTTTCAGTTTAATGGAAAGCGGTGGCTAACATGCTAACATTTGCTAAGTGAAAACGAGTCAGCCTAATTAGCGCTGTTAAAAGTACCAGCTGACGTCATGACCTAATGTGCATATTCATTGCATCGTCATGGCTATTTGCATATTAATATTCTTGAAAACACGGTGTCCGAAATCGCACTCTCTCTCTCCATTTCTCTCTCTCTCCCTCTCTCTCACACTCACTCTGTGTCTCTCTCTCTCACACTCACTCTGTGTCTCACACACTGTCTCTCCCTCTCTCTCCCACACACTCTGTGTGTGTCTCTCTCTCTGTTTCTCTCTCTCTCTCACACACACACACACTCTCTCTCTCTCTCTCTCTCTCCCTTTCTCTCTCTCCCACTCTCACTCACACTTTGTGTCTGTCTCTGTTTTTTTCTGAGTCTGTCTCTGGCTCTCACACACACTCTGGTGTCTTTCTCTTTCTTACTCTCTCTCTGTCTCTCCCTCTCTCACACACACTCTCTCTCACACACACTCAGTGTGTCTTTTTCACTCTCTCTCTCTCTCTCTCTCTCTCTGTCTCTCTCTCTCTCACACACACATACTCTGTCTCTCCCGCACACACCCACTCTCTGTCACTCTCTGTCACTCTCTGTCACTCTCTGTCACTCTCTGTCACTCTCTGTCACTCTCTTTCTCTGTCTTTCTCTGTGTCTCTCTCTCTCTCTCTGTCTCTCTCTCTCTCTCTCTCTCTCTCTGTCTCTCATGCATATTCGTTCAGTACCTGAGTGAAATCGTTTGGGTTTTTTTTTGCCCTTCACTACTAGTTCTTCCTAATTAAACAAATCAAAGAACAAAAAGAAATCTCAGCTAGGGAGCTGGACACCAGTGCACGAACCCCTTTCATTCATTTGTCGGAAGTACTCTGGTTGTGTGCATGTAGGATCGATGAGGTCTGCAGTAGACCAATCGACTTCATTCATTTTTTTGTCAGGTTTAACAACAAATATACAAATAGAACTATAGAAGAACATATCTTGTATTTGGAGTCAGCTCCACCCCAGAAGTTTAAAATATTCTGTAATTCCCCTCACACACACATAACAATCAAATACGTAATGAGCCCAAGGATTTAAAAAGTGCAGTAAAGGATTCCCTAATTCTGGAAGATTCAGCCAAATGAATAATGTTTGTTTTTTTTTAAAGTCGGAAATGAAGACTTAAAGCGATGGTTGGATTTGTCATATGGGCCGCATTAGGGGTGGAGTTAAAACCTTTGGGAAGGTAGATCACCAGGAGCATGATTGGATACCCCTGATCCGGAAGATTTCTAGAGGGAGTGTTATTGGATTAAAAATGGTTTTATTAGTCAAACTGATCCAGGCAAATACATAAAAATTTAACGCTCATGAGCACAGCGCTGCGTTACTGGAGTACACAAACTTGAAACCAACTCTATGTTTTAACGCATCACTGCGCAGCTTGAAAACTCCGCACGAGTGAATCATACTGACGAGAAGAGCACAGTAGTGTTTGATTTCAGTGGATTAAACCCTGCAGGTGAAGCGCCCGTTCCGGTGTCTACTCAGAAAGTCAGTAGATTTAGGGAAAAATGTCCGCAGTAAAAATATCAACCAGTGATGACATCATTATCCATGGTGCTTAAGCCACAGAACGCATGGACTAAATGTCTGACGACCTAAAACTGAATACAAAAGTGAGAAGTAGCGCACGACTGTCCTTTAAAGTCCCCTGCTCAAAATAGTGATCTATTTTTACATCACTCGGTACGTCAGTATTAGTGGTGACGTGCCTTGAAAAAAACAAAGCAAATAAGAAACACGTGCCTGAGACATGTGCTTGCTCTTTTGGATTTAAAAAAACAACCTGTTTTCTATTTCTGTTTTGCAAACGCAGGACACCGGAGTTGGGAAGTCAAGTATTGTTTGCAGATTTGTCCAGGATCACTTTGATCACAACATAAGCCCAACTATTGGGTAAGTACCTTTTTTGTAAAGTGCAGTACTCTATAACATACGCAGCTTTAGACCCAGGGACGTCTTTTAAAAGCCTAAAGCATGAAATGCACGATTAACTCGTCGTCTTGATTTATGGGACGCTGAACCGGCTGTGTCTGGTCTCCCTCCATGCTGGAATGTGTACAGCCTCGGATGTTTTCATGAGTCAACCTTGTAAAGCTGAGTAAGGGACTCTTTCTGTCTCAGAGTTGTTTAGATAAGTGCTGTATAATTTACTCCTGCCAGATGAACCATTCAAATCAATCACTGTGGGTAGCGCGCGAACGTGGAGCACGTCAGCTGGGTGCGTGTAGCGTTGCTGAGCTCGCTGGTACACAGCATTCCAAATCACCCCTTGCTGTTGGTGTGAATGGTTGTGTGTGTGTTGGCACTGCGACGGTCTGGCGAGCTGTTCGGGGTGTACCCTGCCTTCACCCAGTGCCGGCTGAGATAGGCTCCGGCCTCCTTGTGCCCCTAGTAGGTTTAAGTGGTTCGGAACATGAGTGAGTGAGGAGTTTTTTTATTAGAGGTAGAAACGGTATAGAATTGGCTGAGAGACGGTATAGAATTGTTAAATTATCTTTTGCGCAATATTCACATTTTGATGAATATGTAAATATGTACGAGTATTTGTGAATGGGGTTGTGAAAATATGAATGGTTTCCCTAACGTCCACTTGTTTCCTCCTTATGTGCCAGCGCATCGTTTTTAACCAAGACGGTCCCCTGCGGTAACGAGCTTCACAAGTTCCTGATCTGGGACACGGCCGGGCAGGAGCGGGTGAGCGTCTCATCACTTATACATTCCCTGCACCCAGCAGTTCACATTGTTTCACAAACACGAGTGTTAAGCACCGCATGGTGAGTGAGTGTGTTGGAATGTTTTGCGTTGAATGTATATTCCTCAATCTAATGGGACATTCGGAATATTTTTATCCTCCACCTCCCATAACAATCGGGTGGTTAATATTAACATATTCAGATGCGTATTCATGAGAAAATAACGCCCACGTTGGGGTTAAAGAGCACGCTGTGTGGGGAGATGAGAACTTTTTTTTTTTGTCTGTATGGTTTGAGAAAGTTTTATTCTTTTGTGTCCAGCCCTGAATCTCAGGAATGATGACTAATAGAATTCCAATATGTATTATGTAACAGTCCAAAGATTAGTCTTAATATAAAGTATTGTTTTGTTTTTGTCTTTATTTAATTAGCTTAGCGGGAGAGCTCATGGTTTTCATTTCACTCAATTTCATATTCACTGCTCTTAACCGTTATCCCACTGCGCTAAACTCAAGGCCGACTGCAAAATCTCTGCCCTTTAATGGTCTTTTGAACGGTTTCCTGGTGCAGCAACAATTATCCAAACTCCAAACTGGGCGTGTCGTAGTTATGGTTCCGTATCTCCGTCTAACACCCGTGCCCTTTGTAACGTATCTGGAATCGTTTTCACTTCTGTCAGCTTTTGCTTTTGTGGCTACGACGCCAATAGCATGCCTTCATTTCGAGAACTGCCTGACAAAATTTAGCGGCTTGGGCCCGAAGACTCCGAAAAAGAGTTTAGGAAAAGGTCATTGTAGGTCAACTTGTTAATAATGGTCAGGTAGTGGCCCATCGGGGGGCTCTCGTACTCTCACTCACCCATTTGCCAAATCACTTAATCCTATT
>JBCNYG010000008.1:2564683-2579185 GCA_039654305.1 Porochilus rendahli | reverse complement strand
TGCCCTGCGATGGCCTGGCGAGCTGTCCAGGGTGTACTTTGCCCTCGCCCAGAGTTGGCTGAGATGGGCGCCAGCCTTCCCGCGACCCTAATTTGGAATAAGCGGTTCAGAAAATGAATGAATGGCTGCTCCAAATTGTCCCTAGGTGTGAGTGTGAATGGTTGTGTGTGTTTGGCGAGCTGTTCAGGGTGTACCCTGCCCTCGCCCAGAGTCGGATGAGATGGGCGCCAGCCTCCCCGCAACCCTAATTAGGAATAAGCGGTTTAGAAGATGAATGAATGAATTTTAAAAAATTAAAAGAGAAGGAAAAGAAAAAATACATATACATACATACACACACATATATATGCATACATATACATATACATAAATACACATATATACACATACATATATACATACATACATACATACATACGTATGCATTCACATACATACATACATGCATACATATACCTATATACACACACACATATTTATACACACACAATAAGTAAATAAACAACTTCATAAATAAAAAAAAAAAAATAAAAAAATAAATAAGAAATAAAAGACAACCCAGTGACCGTGCCAGCATGCAAAACATGTGGAACAAGTAAGTGATCGGTGACAAGTGGCAAGTGAGACTGTGCTCATGCGACCACACCTCCACAGTGGCCAGAGGCAGACCAGGGCAGCCCAGAGATCTGGGGCCCACCCAGAGGGCGGCAGAGGAAAGCCCCAGCCAGATCCCCCTGCGGTTGAGGGGCACAGGCCCTAGCGAGCCAAGACCGGCAGCCGCCGACCTCTCTACTGGTCCTGGCCACCCGGCCTACTCTTGACGAAAATCAGCAATGGTTCTTTTACATGCCTCTCACCGTAGACATTGAGAGACATATAACTCGGTTAGCTGCACTTGACTGATATTTTGGATGATTTTTGAGTACCATCTGTTGTAAGGTTCTCAGTGGAACCTAAAAAGGGCAAAACCATTTAGAATACTGTTTTTAAGAGTGCACAAGCTTTTTAGTTTAGGTGCAGCACAACACTGCTCCTTGTGGTCACTCCTGCCATGACTTTGCTATGTATACTCAATCAACCCAAGCCACCATTAATAATAAAATATATGTGTGTGTGTCCTAGTGCAGCTAACTGGGTTATCAAATGCAGGCCATGTCTGTCACTGTTTATGGTGAGAGGCATGTAAAAGAACCATTGCTGAGTTCCGTCAAGAGTAGCTGCATAGCCGTCAGCGTGTTTCTGCCCTGCAATGGCCTGGTGAGCTGTCCAGGGTGTACTCTGCCCTCGCCCAGATTCGGCTGAGATGGGCGCCAGCTTCCCCGTGACCCTAATTAGTAATAAGCGGTTCAAAAAATTATAAATGAATGAATGAACGCCTTAGTCGCATGTTATAACTGGAGCATCTGTGCTTCGTTAGTGGCCCACATACATTATGTGTAAGCCTGTTTGTGTACGTTTTTATTTTAGCTTGTTTGTTGTGAGAATTGTAAGCCTTCTATTTTTAGTTGTTCACCAGATTTGTGTTTTGCCCGTAATAATAAACTCCACTGTCACCGACTCCTGCATCTGCGTCGACGCCTACTCCTCACAAAATGACATTTAAATTTAACATTTGGATTAAATGTTTGTGTTTGCACTTGATATTGACATTTATATGTAACCATTATTATTTGAATTAAACATTTATTTATAAATTTACTTTATTATTTCAGAGGTCTGCTTTTAGACAGAGCTACAATATTTATATTGCACTGAAAAATAAGGTGTGGAGATGGATCTCTTAATGAAATTAATTGATGATGTGGTCCAATTCCAATACTTTGATAACTATGGCTCCTGGGTGGCCCGTCGACAAGGTGTGCGACTATCAAACTGAAGATTGCAGGTTTGAATCAACTGGCTGAGCTCTCACTGGAAGGAGGGATGCCATCTGCCATCTGCATCACGTGTTAGCAATGGGGCATGCTTATGTTTGCTTACTACTAAATCAGGGCTGAAAAGTGGGGGAAATTCATCTATGTTCCATCCCTCACCTGTGTCCATGAGGTTTGGGAAGAGACCAAAAGAATGAGATTGCAGATACAAGAGTTTCCTTCAGAGAGAGTCTGGGTTCAGCTTTAGAGATACACTGCAGAGCTTTGACAACAAAAGGAGTCGGCTGAGGTGGTTCAGGCTTCTGATTAGGGTGCCTCCAGATCGCTTCCCTCCAGACGTTTTCCAGGCATAGAAAAATGGAAGGAGGCCTCAGAGGGCAGTCCAAGAACTTGCTTGAGGGATTTTATACCCTGTCTGTCCATGGAAGCCTCAGGATCCCCCAAAAGTAGCTGAAAAGTGTCGATGGGGAACGGGAGGCCTGGGTTTCCTTACTAGACCTGTTGCCACTGTGACCAAACCTTGGACAAGCAGCAGAAAATGGATGGATGGATAGATATAGTATATATAAGAATTTATTAACTACAAATAGAATGGAATGTGCGTGGAAAGATTGAGCCTATTTTCATCGCATTTTTCCTTTCTAGAGACTCGCTATGTAATTTATATCAGCCAGTCAGCCCTGCAACCTTGTAAGTAACCCTGGATTTTTCTAGAGTTCGTTTTTTTTCTTGCTTTCTGTGAAAACACTGCTCTTTACTGGAGGATCACATTAAGAGCTGAGAAGAAATGTTAATTAGGCAGAACTGATCTAATGACAACCTGCTGAACTCACTGGAGGGCAACAAAGAATTAATAGGGTTTGTTGTTGCCATGGCAAGCGTGATACAATTTTTAAGTACTCAACCTACTTTTATCTCAAGCTTCCCTTTGCATTTTTGCAGAACGTAGGCACTTTGAGTCATGAGAGGAAGAGCTTGCCCCAGGTAAGGTAACTTTATTTGAATCTTACAACATTTACAATCTGAATCTCGACTCCTACATGATCTCTAACTCTACCATCAACTGTATATGTGATTGGACAGTCAGCTACCCTTGAGTCCCATTGGAAAGAAGGAAAGTGCTTTGTTTTGCGTCAAATATGCACCCCGAGTCTGCATATCAGGGCCTCTGGCTTGAGCATGTGCACACCATTTCCTCCAGTGCCTGGATCAAACTCTCAAATTCTCTTTAATACATTCATTTATTCATTTTCTAAGCTGCCTAATCCTAATTAGGGTGACGGGGACGCTGGCACCCATCTCAGTCGACTCTTGGCGTGGGTGGGGTACACCCTGGACAGCTTGCCAGACAATCGCAGGGGTAACACACATACAACCATTCACACACCCTAACACCTAGGGGCAATTTGGAACAGCCAGTTAGCCTACTCTGCATGTTTTTGGACTGTGAGAGGAAACCGGAGTACCCAGAGGAAACACACGTAAGCACAGGGAAAACATGCAAACTCAGCACAGAAACGCCCGAGTCCGGGAATCGAACCCAGGACCTTCTTGCTGTAAAGTGTGAGGAAACCGGAGTACCCCGAGGAAACTCATGCAGGCATAGAAAGGACCCAAGTGCAGGAATCAAACTCAGGACCTTTCTTTTCTCTTCTTGCTGTGAGGCGGACATGCTAACCACTATACCACCGTGTCGCCCTCTTTTGCACAATTTTCCACAGCATAAATACTGAACTTGAAAATAAAAGTTGCTAGCTCACAAGGCTATGATTCTCCTTTTTAATAGCAACGGCTCACAAATTTTACTAGTGCATTATTCATTCATTCACTTGCTCAACCATTTAATCCTATTGGGGTTGCATGGAGGCCATCTCAGCCAACACTGGGCCAACTCAACCATTCACACTCACACCTAGGGATAATTTGGAACCGTCAATCTGCCTAATGTGCATATCTTTGGACTCCCGGAGGAAACCCATGCAAGCATGAGGAGAACATGCAGATTCCGCATAAAAAAGGCTTCGCATTCGCAATGTTTCCTGCTGCGCACTATCATGACTACAATAAGTAGGCAAGGCTTTTTGGGCTGGATGCATTTCCTAACACCAAACCAGAAAATCACCTCTTCTGGGGAACTGGGTTGCTGAAGTTTGCTATCCACCAAGCTGGAGCCAAAGCAGACCGAAAGATGTTCAAAACACACAATGAGATAACAGATGAAAAAAATCCCTTCCCCGGTTTAGTTCCCGATTACACTCTGTAAAATGACGGACAGTTTACAGTCGTGTCATTGAAGTACACGGGGACGGGCAGTGCTAAAAACAGTACCGCAGCCAGGAAAGCTAAACTTGTGGTGACTTCATCTTCACACATGCACACACATTTTCACTTATTGTACATGATTTCCTCTCTCGTCCATCATTTCTGCTCATTAGGCTGATTTCACCACAGGAAGTCAGTGTGTGTGTGTGTGTGTGTGTGTGTGTGTGTGTGTGTGTGTGTGTGTGTGTGTGTGTGTGTGCTTGGGGGCAGGAAGCTTCCAGGTTCAGCGAGGTGTGTTAATTCCAACTACCATTAGGTTTCTTGGGCCGTTATCCAACATGAAGCCGTTCATTGGTGCCCTGAGCATATTCATAAGCTGCCCTTCAAATTGCCTTTCCTTTTAAAGTGCGAGGGGGGGGGGGTGATGGTGGTGGTGGGGGGGGAGCCATAAAGCAGCCAGACCTGAACATATTTTGTTTATCACATGATGCTATAATGAAAAGTCATTTCTGGTGTCCCTGTTGGCTTCTGCGAGCGTACTGGCACATTCTAAAGGCAGCTCAGCTTGGCGTTTTGCCATTTCGGAGGTTATGCATTATTATTTCCCAGCCCTGAAGCACTTTTACACGATGTGACTCAAGTGGCTAATCAGCCCAGTGGGGTGACACGAAAAAAATCCTTTAGCCATTCAGGTCTATATGCTGAGCGAGCTATTATTAGAGAGACCAGTGTGAGTCAAGAACCGCTGACAGCTCAGGGTGTTTATGGCTAATTGTGAGTATTTATGGCAATCCATCAAGGCCAAGCTGCTGGAACCTGATCAAATATAGTCCAGCATCAGCGGCGATTAGCACTTTTGACTTTATTGCCTTTTTTTTTTTTGATCCCATTTCAGATTAAAAGACTGCATGCATTATATTCCAAATAGATCACGGCAAACATGAAGAGAAAATTCTCAAAGTGCAAATATGGTGATGGTAGCAGTGCAGTAAACGTAACAGATGCTAGTTACTCCGAGTGGTGGTTTGCTGTTAAGGCTCTGGGTTACCTTTCAAAAGATTTTTGTTTTTTTGCATTTTGTTGAGCCCTTAAGAAAGGCCCTTAAACACCCAATGCTTATCACTTACTCACTCTTATTATATAAGCTATTACCTAAAATCTTATTAGCAACCCAGGGAGAGAAACTGGGTGAAATCAGGGTATACCCTGAAGAGCTCGCCAGTCCATCACAGGGCCAACACACACAACTATTCACACACATTTCGGGTCAATTCGGAACAGCCAATCAGCCTAATGTGCATGCCTTTGGACTGTGGGAGGAAACCGGAGTACCTGGAGGAAACCCATGCATGCACAGGGAGAACATGCAAACTCCACACAGAAACCCCCCCGAACCCAGGACTCAAACTCAGGACCTTCTTGCTGTGAGGCCGACATGCTCACACAATGCCACTGTGTCGGGGGGAGGTGTGTGTGGGCGGAACAGGGGTGTAGGCGTTCACACGTCCTGTCGGTGTTTCTGTGTGGAGTTTGCGTTTTATCCCCGTGCTTGCATGGTTTTCCTCTGGGTACGATGCTTTCCTCCCACAGTCCAAAGACATGCATATTAGACTAACAGGACGTTCCAAATTGCCCCTAGGTGTTGATGTGAGTGTGACCGGTTGCGTGTGTCGCCCTGTGATGTTCCGGTCAGCTGTTCAGGCTCCAGCCTCTCCACAACCCTGATACAATTAAGCAGCTTTGCAAATAAGTGAGTAAGAGATCGTCTTGTTGTTTTTCTTTCTTTTCATCTGGCTGTTATTCTTTTCCTGCATATTATGTGTCTATAAAACTGATTCAAGTTGCATTGAAGACTGTTATAATGACACAGCAATTTACTTTGAGCTTCCTAACAAAACACATGACGGTCTAATTGGGGCTGTAGTCATGACCGGCATCGTCAAGTCCAATTCCTTAATTAAGTCTGAAAAGTAACTGTAGTTTCAGTAATAAGGAAAGGGACCATTTTATATTTATAATGGAGATAATTATTAATAATTAGATTTAACAGTGTAGATGTGTAGTATATGAAGTAACCAGTGGTCTTTTTATTTTTTTTTATGATAAAATATGTTCCATAAGAAGTTACAATTATTTTTATTAAAAAAATTTAAATAATAATAATAATAATAATAATAATTTTAAAAAATAAATTAAATAAATTAAATAAAATAAATAATTATTTTTTTTAAAGCAGTTACAATTATGACTCAAACCACTGGGCGCATGTTAGGTAACTAGGTGTAACTAGGTGCTCTAATAAGGCAGTGAACAGTGAAATACTTATTTTCTCTACTTTTGGGATAGCCTAATGAATCCTCCATGGATGGATAATCTGATCTTGGGTATGCACAACTCACACTGTTTGTAATCGGAGCAAGGCTACTCATGTTGAGTTCCCAAAAGAGCGAGACTATATTAGTCAAATTTCAATGTAGCATTTTATGCAAAATACTGTATCGACTCTACGTCACACACATAATCATGGCACAAGGACACCTTCTGACAAAAACACTACAACTCCCAGCATCCATCACGCCACTCCGTGTCGCAGGAATACTGATCACATGACCGTGTGCACTGATTACCAGCAGTATAAAAAGGACTCTCATACGCTCTCTTGTTGGGAAGTATTTGTCCCTTGGCTTGCTCTAAAGTGGCCCGCCATGGTCCTGGAGTTGAGTTTTTGCCTGTCTTTGATATTCCTGTTACATGGTATCATATTGTCTAGCTGACTATGCCATTCGGATTTGCTTGTGATATCCAAATAGCTGTGAGACTTCTTGTAACAGTGTTGTTCCTGTTTGCCAGTGACCTTGACCTGGTTTGTGGATTACAGCCTCTGTGAACTCTTATTACCCCACCTAGTATTTTGAAGAATTAATAGTACTTGTGGAAAAACATTTGCAATTACTGTGAATAAATGTTCACACGAGGAAATGACTTTAAAAAAGTTTAAATATTTATGGGTATAAATTTTGCATAACCTTTCACAATTCATCATTTTCTAATCCTTAAACCTGATTCTGGGCGAGGGCAGAGTACACCCTGTACAGTTCGCCAGGCCATCGCAGGGCAGAAACATGCTGACGGCCACCCAATGGCCTACTCTTTAAAAAAAACAGCAATGGGATCAGCAATCCAGCACCGATTTAGGGAGAGAATTGTCCTATTTTTTTTACATTGTTCATTTGAAATGACTTGAAAACGGTTTATGTTATTATAAGTGCTGTCCCTTTGTGAGTCAAATTGTCCGTTTCTGTGTATATTAATAGATTTTCACCAAACTACCCAAGTACCTACTTGTATATGTCCCTATTGGCTTCATTATAACTGATGCGCTCTCTGACTGACATTCAAGTTGTAATTGAATGATTGGCTGTTCTCAATTGCTAACAGGTGTAAGTGTGATTGTAAATGGTTGTGTGAGCCCTGCAAGGGACTGGAGGGCTGTTTGGAGTGTATCCTGCCTTTGCCCAGAGTCATCTGAGAGGGTCCAGGCTCCCAACAACCCTAGAAGGATTAAGCAATTCAGCAAATGAATAAACCTATCTGAGGAAACATATTTAACTTTTTAAAAACAAATGACGCCTCATGGACAATATCATTATACCGTACATCATATATCAGATGTCTGTCTCATCGCCTGAGATAAAAGTCACTCGTTGCATTTTAACACAAGCCTCATGACCATTGCTCCATATAATTAACCTGTGTTCATGCAAATATTCATTCATTCATCTTCTTCCGGGTGTTTTTGGGTCGGGTCATGGCAGTGACGTCCAGACGTCCCTCTCCCCAGCCACTACCTCCAGCTCTTCTGGAGGGATGCTAAGGCGTTCCCAGACCAGCCGAGAGACACAGTCCCTCCAGCGTGTTCTGGCCCGACCCTTCTGGTCACTACCCAAAGCTCATGACTATAGGTGAGGGAAGGAACGTAAATCGACTGGTAAATTGAGAGCTTTGCCTTCCGGCTCAGCTCCCTCTTCATCACGACGAACTGTACGAGCTCCACTTTACAGCAGAGGCCGCACTGTTCTGCCTGTTGATCTCCCGCTCTATCCATACATGAACTCCTCCACTTGGTGCAGGACCTCATTCCACACCCGGAGGGTGCATTCCACTCTTTTCCGGCTGAGAACCATGGCCTCGGACTTGGAGGTGCTGATTCTCATCCCGGTCGCTTCACACTCAGCTGAGAATCGATCCAGCGAGAGCTGAAGGTCCCGGCTCGATGAAGCCAAAAGGACGACGTCGTCTGCAAAAAGCAGAGACGAGAAACCAGAACCCCTCAACACCTTGACTGCACCTAGAAATTCTATCCATAAAAATGATGAACAGAACCGGTTACAAAGGGCAGCCTTGGCAGAGTCCAATCCCCACTGGGAACGAATTCAACATGTTGTTACCAATGCGGACCAAACTCTGGCTCCGGCAATACAGAGACCGAAGCGAGACTAGAGATTGGTGGAGAAATCATCTATGAGTCATTCAGTCCATTCTGATGAAATTTCTATTTTACACATTTGAAATATGAAGAAGATGCTGTTGATGATGCAATTGCGCTATCCTGACATTTACAGAGCGAGGGAGTCGCATTTAACGCACAGGGTTTCCCCAAACTGTCTGCATCTGGCACTCCACTGACTAAACTGGCTTCTCGTCCCAGCTATAGCTCTTTTCTGCTGCTTTCTGCTCTCAAATACGAAGGCTGTTTGGTTACAGCCCTCTATACCGATTGGTGCCCATTGGTCCAACAGTCCTAAGTCTAACCCAAACCCAATGGAACTGAGTTGGGTGCCCAAGTGATTTAAGCAAGGTGCCCATTTTATACGAGTAGACTGTTGGACTAATAGGCTGTTGGAACACTGAGCCATTCCCAGGCTGTTCATTCAAGATTTCCTCTGACCCACTTCCGGTTATTGAAGGACACTGAAATTGCACATGAATAAACTCTGAACTCCTAACAGTTTCTCTTTTACAGGCACCAAGGCGGAGCAAGGTATGAACATGGAGCCAGTCGAATGCAGATCGGTCGTCAGGTTCCTGTACCTGAGAGGCCACACACCAAGAGAGACATTCAATGAGACGACACACTTATGGGGAGGATGCCCCATCGTATGACATAGTCAAGCGTTGGCGTCTTGAGTTCAAGTGTAGTCGGACATCAGTGGAAGTCATTCCAGGTAGGTAAAACCGAGGTCTGAAGGATCGTGGGTAATAAAACGAGTATGACGAAGCAAGGCTTACTTAAAAGATCAGCAGGTGCCCTAACCGTATCAGCAGCTGCAACACCTCATGTATGTGGTACAGTTATCTGATAAAGGGTGTACCTGACCCAAGTGTCTTCCTGGATGGTACCACAGATAAGCTGCACATTAAAGGAGAAGGAGCATTTTTTAGGGAAAATGGTACACCTCAACATTTCTGTCTCTCTCTCTCTTTTTCCTTTGATTTATTTTTTATTTTTTTTTCTCTGCCGGTTCCCTTGAGTAAGGTTTTCTTCTTGCTAGCCACCGAGCCACATTTCAGCACGCCGAGATGCCGCCCACATGCATCTGAATCACTATGATCCCACCATCCACCACCAGCACGCATCACGCAAAACTTCATTACCTGCTCCTACTTCTGTTTGGATATAATTATGGGAAATAATTCATAACCCGCCGTTGTCTGAAGTCATTACGTGTTTGAGCCAAATCTAGAGGACGTTTCTGCTGAGGCTGGAGCTCATCTCAGGTTTGAATTTTTTATATGTGGGAAAGCAGCAGTTAATCCCACAGTTATAAATAAATAAATAATCTACTGTTTTGGGTGGCACTGTGGCATAATCTTTAGCATGTCTGCCTCCGGGCTTGGGCTTTTCTGCGTGACGTTTGCATGTTCTCCCTACTTCCTTTGTGCCTGTGTGGATTTCCTGTGGGTTTTTTCCTCCCACAGTCCAAAGGCATTCACATTAGGCTAATTGGTTGTTTCAAATTGCCCCTAGGTGTGAATGTGAATGGCTGTGTGTGTGTGTTGGCCCTGTGATGGTCTGGCGAGCTGTTCAGGGTGTACCCCTGTTTATTTGCCCAGTGTCAGTTGAGATATTCCCCAGCCTCCCCACGACACAATAGCATTAAGCGGTTGGGACCGTACGTGTGTGATGAGCGAGTGATTAAACCGTCCAAAATGTTTCCACCAAACGTAAAGTGGTTTATTTACTCACTCTTAATCATTTGCTAAACTGTTAACTCTTACTAGGGTCACGGGGAAGCTGTAGCCTATCTCAGCCAACACTGGGTGAAAGCAGGGTACACTCGGAACAGCATGCGAGAACATCACAGGACTAACACACACAACCATTCACATGTAACCATTGGAACAGCCAATTAGCCTAATGTGCTTGAACTTTCGGAGGAAACCAGAGTACCCGGAGGAAACCCATGCAAGCACAGAGAGAACATCCAAACTTCACACAAAAACAATCAGGACTTGATATCCCCACAAAACTCCAGAAAACCTTACAGACAGCCGAAAACAGCAACACGTTTTGGTTTCCACCATGTAGCTCTTTTAGGTTAATTAAATTTTACTAATTTATAACTTTGTTTGTTTCCAGAATGATAAATGAAGCCCTGTGAATGTTACTGCTAACCAGGAGTCTGTCGTCTCAGAAATCCTGCAGCTCCTTTCCTTCCGAAGGACTTATTAAATTAAAGAGCTTCAGACTTGTGCATGGTTCAAGTTGCCAAGGAGTTGCTTCACATGGGATCCGTTGGTGATGGTTTGATAGATGAGCATGACTATGCTGGGGAATTTGGTCGGAAGTTCATGCATATGATAATCTACCAGCCTTGGGCAGATTGTGCGTTGGTCTGGGGAGGCATGCACACATCACTTATTAAACAGATTGGTTTTCAGTGACTGAAGATGGTCGCAATGTTGGTGTGCCAGCTGTTCCTGATAATAGACACTTCCTTCATCTGATTTCGGTGGTGTATATTTAAAACCGTGGAAGAACCAACGGCAGTGGGAGTACCAGAGGAATTTGTATCCAATATGTGAGCCCCTCTCTGGGCATTTGCGATGTGACTGAATACATTATTTATATGAATGATCAAAGGATGTGTTCTAAACTTGGACAAATACAGATGAATAAAAGATGCATATATATATATATAATTTATTTATTTATTATATATTTTTTTCTTTTATTTTTCTTTTTCCCTTTGAGTGTATCACACCCGGGAACACAGCAAGTCACATACGAAAAGTTATCCCGTTAATGCAGGAGCAGATATAAAGCTTACGGGATTAACATGCAAGCTCTGCATATCTCAGAATACAATCATTCATTTATTCATTTATTCATTTCTTGAACCGCTTAATCCTACTCCGGTTGGGGGAAGACTGGAGCCTATCTCAGCCGACTCAATGGTGGGGTACACGCTGAACGGCTCACCAGACCATCGCAGCCATTCACGTCCACACTCACAACCATGAGAAATTTGAAACAGCCAATTATTCTAATGTGCATGTCTTCGGACTGTAGGAGGAAACCAGAGTACCCAGAGGATACCCACACAAGCATGGGAAGAACATGCACACAAAAAAACGCTTAAGCCTGGGCCTTGAATCAGGTCCGTCTTGTTGCAAGGCCGACATGCTAACCTATACGTGCTAACCCACGTGTATTATACTAAAACAATTATCCTCAGGTTCGGTGGATGTCACTAACAATTGACAATCAATGCTTTCTGGCTAATGTTTTGGTCACTTTTGAATGCTGGCGGTGCTTTCACTCTAGTGGTAGCATGAGACATTTATTCTGCACAGTTTCGAGCAGTAGTGTAGAATCTGTATTGCTTGAGCTATACATATCAGCCAATCAGCATCAAGTCAGCAATGGGGCATGGACATCAAACCATCAAAGTCATAATCCATTTCACTGGGGCTCCATTTATAAGCTCTGCTCTAAACGTTATGGTTGAGGAACTGCCACAATTCACAAACCTAGCATTGCTGTGTTTTCTGTCTCTGGGGTATTCCAGTTTACACCTCACCTACTTTTGCTTGGAATCTGATTACAGATTGAGAGGCATACCATACAAATAGACCATGAAGGGGTCACGAGGGCAGCAGCCTAAGCAGTGAGGTCCAGACGTCCCTCCCCCCAGCCACTTACTTACTTCCGGGGGGGACACCAAAGCGTTCCCAGACCAGCCGAGAGACATAGTCCCTCCAGTTGCTTCTGGGTCAACCCCGGGGCGTCTTCCCAGTTGGACATGCCCGAAACACCACACCAGGGAGGTGTTCAGGAGGTATTCTAACCAGATTCCCAAGCCACCTCAACTGGCTCCTCTCAACATGGAGCTCCTCTCTACGAGCTCCTCCCGGATGGCTGAGCTTCTCACCCTATCTCTAAGGGAGAGCCCCGCCACCCTGCGAAGGAAGATCATTTCAACCGCTTGTATCCGCGATCTCATTATGATTCATACTGTTAAACATTTTATAAGCTCAAAGCAACAGGTTTTCTCACTTGAAAGGTGTTTGTTTCAAGAGCAACAGTTTGGCATCAGTCAGAAAGTAAGACAGAGGGATAAAAATTCAAACTTTTAAACAAATGAGTGCATGTGGGTCTGTGCTGTTTTATCAGAGCTCACAGCTACAGTACAGTAATAATTTCCGCCTCCTCTCTGGATAGTACATTGAGTTGATGAGTGGAGCACTCTGCTTGCTAATGTAAGCCAGCGCAGGGAGACTACTGTCAATTACACTCAGTTACAGGTAATGATCCCACTTCACTGTCTGAACCTAGAAGAAAAAAACATGCACACATCAGATTTGGGGGGGTTGGGGAATGGGGCACACCACATATGTGGGCACACAGATAATCAGAAAGAGACTCGTGAGTATTATATACTTGCTACGTATGCTACGTATGCTAAACAGAAATCACAAAGTTCTAGCAGTACATACTGATATTACGTGCATCAAGAAAGTCCTGGGTTCGAGTCCCAGGCTCGATGAGGGTGTTTTGGCATGGAGTCTGTATGTTCTCCCCATGCTTACATGGGTTTTCTTCCAGGTTACCCAGTGTTCTCCCATAGTCCAATGACATGCACATTAGGCTGTTCCAAATTGCCCCTTGGAGTGTGTGTGTTGGCCCTGTGATGGTCTGGTAAGCTGTTCAGGGTGTATTCACCCAGAGTCGGCTGAGACTAAAGGCAGACTCGCAAGTAAGCAATATAGCTGCGAAATAGTCCGACGTTGCTTTCGGTGGTTGGTTTTGTCTGAAAATACCACCATTATGCTCTTAATCCGGTCTCTTGAAAACATTTTAATATCTTCGAATATCTAATAATAATATCTATTAATTCTAATTTCGCACCAGAACTTTGCACAGGCCCAAGTCTGAATACGGATCATTTACCTTGAATTTACTGACTACTTCTGACACTTACATCATAGCCACTTTGTAGTTCTTCTGCCATAAAAAACCCAAAAGTGTCTGCTGATCAGTTGCACAGTCTCTCTCTCTCTCTCTCTCTCTCTCTCTCCCACCCAATAACCATTACCTCCACCACTGCTGTTATCTGTTCCCCAGCATCTGTTTGTTCATTTGTTTGGGGATTACAAAAAACTACTGAACCGGTTTTCACCAAACTTTGTGGAGGGATGTGCTACGGACCTGCCAAAAATCATTCAACATTTTGAAGCAGATAAGGATCTGATCTGAAAAACTGCTGATCTGATTTTCATCAAACTTGGTGGAGGAAAGGAGTCTGGACCAGGAAATAATCCATAAAATTTTGAGGGTGATTCGTGCATGGGATCATGTTGAAAAAAAAACAGAAAATCCAAAAAAGTGACTTTATCTTTAATTAACTAAATCTTTAATTAACATGAGGTAAAATGTTATCTGATGCCCACTAGGGGGAGACATTTCATTATGATGATGCCAGGCTATAATAACTTATTTGTGCCTGGTGGAGGCACCTTGTACCTTGTAGTGAGTTCCCCTGTAGTTTCTAAAGTTTTCACAACTCATTACATAATCTAATTATTTATTCAATATTTTATAAGCGCTATCTTATTGAAAAGTGGAACTAATTTTTTTAGATAAATAATGTCAAATTGGCGGCACGGTGACGTACTGGTTAGCACGTCCGCCTCACAGCAAGAAGGTCCTGGGTTCGATTCCCAGCTCATGCGTTTCTGTGTGGAATTTGTTGTTCTCCCTGTGCTTGCGTGGGTTTCCTCCGGGCACTCCGGTTTCCTCCAACAGTCCAAAAACATGCACAGTAGGCTAATTGGCTGTTCCAGATCACCCCTAGGTGTGAGT
>JBCNYG010000008.1:2535963-2546338 GCA_039654305.1 Porochilus rendahli | reverse complement strand
CACTAACGGCTCACTTCCTCCTCTCCCTGTTTCTCCTCCTCCATCACCGCCCCCCCTCTCCTTCCTTTCCCCGGTTTATTCCTCCTCCGCGCTCCGCAGCCGGGTGAACGCAGGGAGCTATTCGGTAAGGGGACTTTACTCGAGAGCGAGGCCCCCGGCCCCCTCCTCCTCCTCCTCTCCCCCTTCAGACTCCCGTTTGTTTGTTTTTTTAATTTCTGCCGAGTTTTTGGTTGGTGCGGTGGGATTTCTCTGGAGGATCTGTGAGCTCCGGACGAGGCCGCGGGCTTGATCGCAGGAGGGGGGATGACTTTAGAGTCTATGATGGCTTGCTGCTTGAGTGAAGAGGCGAAGGAGTCGAAACGGATCAACGCCGAAATCGATAAGCAGCTGCGCCGAGACAAGCGGGACGCCAGGCGGGAGTTAAAGCTTCTCCTTCTGGGTAAGCCCGAGACTCTGTCTGGCTTTCATTTCCTTTCTATTCTCTTTGCTGAACGCGCGAATCGGACGGAACCGTATCTGCGGTCTGGCGTGTGGGTTCGCATCCAGCCGCCCAACAGGTTTGTCCGACTGTTCGTGCGCCGCTAACGGCTTCACGCTTCCAACCACTGAACGCTAGTAAACCGTCGGTCCGTTTCGACGCTAACGGGTTCGGTTCTTGTTCCTGTGTGAATGTCGCAGTGTCCCTCCTTCCCCCCGAACACACACACACACACACACACACACACATATTTACCTCACATGCTAAAGCTTCTCCCTCCGCGCGAGACTGGTGTGTGGGTTAGTTAGCCTGCTAGCCGTCATGCTAACAGATAGCGTTGCTAGCTTAGCCCCTCTGGGCCGACCCTGACCGGGCTGAGAGAGGTTAGGAAGTGTTTTATCTGGTAATATATGACTTCCTGAAGGACTTTTCTTCAAGTATTTAGTTCCTGGTTAGGATTGAGACACTCTAGCAGCGTGAAAGATGAGAAAATCAGCTTGACAGCCTCAAAATATATGGGTTTCCCCCCTCAGCAGGTATCAGCTATCAGAGCTAGGATGAGTACGGGTTGTTTACATCACCATAACACTACCATATCCACTGTTATTCTTTAATAAGTCTCCCAAAATAGGAGCTAACACCGTGTTACCCTGCTAGCACCCAACAGAAAACCTTCACCTGATCCGACTGGGCCTTGTGTTGCACAACACTGGTTAGTGCTCGGTGTGTGTGTTTTATGGCCAGCAGTAAATCATAGCCCTACAGAAACTATTATAAGGTTCTGTTGGTTTCTATTGCTTTTGGAACGGTCCACTTGATCAGTTCTGCTGGTTTAACCGCCTGCTCGATGGTGAATTTGGCCCCGTGGTAAAGATTATTGAGGTTCGGCCCTATTCGAGCGGGATTAGTTTCCCTCAGGGATGTGGGGTCATGTCAGTATTTATTTATTTGTCTATCTATCTATTTTGGTCCCCTCCAAACCGGTGGTGCCTCGTCGAAACAGGTCGAGCGTTGTATTCACACGAGCGAGTGCGGTTGTACTGAGCATCAACATGCCAGTTATTCGCACGCGTGCCCATGTGACGCCGCTGATCGTATTCTATATCCAGCACAACCGCGACTGTGGTGGCAGCTTTGAACAAGAAGTTTATATCGAGTTGCTGACTTTTTTTATTTTTGTTTATTTATTGGGTACACTAGGCTAGGAATGTGACGTGATCTAAAGGTTTATGTACTTCCAAGAGGTGGATCTCCCGATAGCGATCTCTCTCTATTGATGGGCGTCGGAGGCTGGTGTTATCAGAGTAGAGCCTTCCTCCTGAAGGAAATAAATAAATAAATGTTCCCTGTGTTCCCCAGCTACGGTCTGAAGCGAAGAAGGAAGGGTTAACGCTGGGTTTTCTTTTCACCGTCTTCCACTCGCTGATTCTCGCGTTCGTTCGTATCGCCTGTCTAGTTAGTGTGATTGTTTATGTAACGTTTTAAAGTTCCATGGTGTTTTGCACAATTACACTTTTTTTCTGTCTACTGTAGTTGGATTGTATGGGGGTTTTTTTATACTCTGCGAGTCTGAGAAAATTATGTCTCCATAATTTCTGGGTGAAAATGTGTTGAACGATGCTATTTTAGGCAACAAGAACCCAAAAAAATAATTCCAACAAGTATATTGAGGTAAAAGTATGGCTAATAAACAAAAACACTGAAAATACCAATTTTTCTGAAAAATTGAAAGGTGTCACAAATATTTTTTGGACTTTTGCGAAGCATGAATTAACTTTTAACATATGGAAAAAATTATCGAGTGAAGAAATAAAAAAATGCAGTTATGTTTATACACTTAACAAAATGAAGATAAATCAGAACCTAAGTACTATTCAAGTATTTATTTCAGGTAATATTGGAACATAAGTAAACAGACAACAATATATAGTAATAACAAAAATAACAGTCTCTTTTTTTGAGAAAGAAAGTCAATTTTTACTGTGAACACCCTTTATTTTAATTACAGCATTTAAGCTTTCAGGCATAATGTTCAAATTTTTAATTTCTTCACTCGATAAACCATTCCATACAGCTTTGAAGTTCATTCATGCTATCCAAAAGTAAAAAAACAACCAAACAAAAAACAAACATTTTTCTGAAACAATTGGTATTTTAAGTGTTATTTATTAGCCAAACCTTTACCTCAGTATACTTGTCGGTTTTATTTGTGTGTTTGTGTGATATCTTTACACACACAGTATAATATCTGTACATTCCGTTATGTCGCTTTCTAAACTCCTAGCACAGGTTTAGTTTGTGTATATATTGATGCATTAGTCGTGTGATCTAATAATGAGCGAGCAAAGTGTGTGCGTCCTGCGCAATAAGATTATTAGTGGTGTGTGATTATTAATGATTGGTGATAATTAAGCAATCAGAATAAAGGACAAAGCAATTACTTTGCATTAGAGCTACATTTGTTCCTCAGGAAGCTGAGAGTCGTATCCAGCTCTTGAACACGTGCTCTTGCGTTTTATTTACGTAACTGTACACAATACAGGAGTCTGAGTTCCGTCTGAATTTAAGCTTGCAAAAAAAAGTGCATCGCTGTGCTGAAAACAGTGCAGATCCGAAGAGTGTGAGGGCGCAGACCGGGTTTGTGGTAAGGGTTTGGGGATGTAGTGGGTTTGTACTATTAATCAGGGAAACATCGAAGTATCACCGACATTCGTGTGACGTGGGCCGAAACAGAGGGATTCCAGAAGGCCCTGGCGTGCACCTGCGATTCTGAGCCGTGTGCGTTCCAGAAAGGTCTAGGGACTGCTTTTCCACTCGGTATTACTTTCCCACATGTGTTTGTCAGAAAGAGTCCTCACCAGGGTGAGCGGCTCTTTCGCAGATCGATCTGAGACGAACAATTAAGATCAAGTCTCGTGAGTCTTTACACCATCCTGTCACCAGCGAGCACCGAGCATCAAAGAGAGTTTGTAAGAACTAGGCTACAGCTATACACAAGACAGTTTGAGGTCATCATTCCACTTCCACACCGTCCCCTAATCAGCAGGGTTTATTTTAAAAACGATGGCCGTCTGTGGCCACGCGCCGATGATAGCGCCGTGGGTGGGAGGGCTGAAGCTCTGTTTTGGAAGGCGAAGTGCGTGCTTTATCAAGCCGGCGATGGTTCGTCTCGAGGTCCGGATGTGTGTGTCGTGTGACTTGGACAGTCGTGTGGTGATATCTGACTTGGGCACGCTCGGCATTCATTTCCTGTTCATTTCCGCTCACCACCACAGAACCGGGCGCTTATGAAGAGAGCTGATGAGGGGGAGAGGAGTGCCGCGGAAAAGAAGCCGAACGAGAAGGAAGCAAATTTAGACAAGCAGTTATATCTATAGAAAAGTCACCGTGAGCGTTTCACAGTGTCAGGAGTGTGATGTGAATAAAATATAATATTTAAATATTATCATAATGAACCTTGTATTTAGTGTCTACCAAAATAAAATGTAAAAAAAGACTCGCAAAGAGGAGGGAAACTGTTTCCAGTTGATTGTAATTGTTTTAAAAATTGAAAGTTTTAACATTAAACCATCAAGTTTTATTTTGGATATTTAGTGACCCCATCCCCCTAATTTTCGACCTGGATCCGAGCTTACCATCTCCATGTGAATAGTCACACACCTTGTCGATTCGTGATCTCGCGATACGACATCAGGGGGGTTGGGGGGTTTGGTAGTGTTTGGGGTTTAGGGGCGTGTGACTAAATTTCCAAAATAAAACTTGCTGATTTGATGTTAAACCTTGTAATTTGAAAAATTATTACAGTTGGGACGCGTTTGCAGTTTAAAGTGCCTTTATCATCTGCAGTTCAATTTCTTCACGCTCTGTTACTTCATCAGCCGTGGTAGCGGCGCTCCCGGACGAAGCACCACGGCCATGGAATATGGCTCAGGTGGTCGTCTGGTGTCCGTCTGGTGTCTGCAGGTGTCTATCACAGGAAACACAGTAATGCTGCTGAGTTCATTCTGATTCGCCGACTTGCATGATGACGGGCAGCAGCAATAATAATAATAATAATAATAATAAAAACTGATTGATTCGTAATAACCAAAGTGAAACCCAAAAGTAGTAGTTCATACATTGCCACTCAGACTTGCACAGAATAGAAAACATTGTCCAACTTGGGTGGGTGGAGCAAACGCCGAAATCAAGTTTGACTGAACAACGGTTACTTAAACCAACAAGACAGGTGATAAAAGTGAAAGTGGAAATCACTGAGCTGCGCGCCACTGCTCAGTCAGGTCTCTGAGGGCGAGCAGCGTTAGTTCGGTGATTAATCTGTGATGAAGTGACTTTAGTGTCACATGCTTCTTGAGTCACTACTTGAGAAAAGCTGTGACTAATTCCGGAATTAGATTCCCTGTAAAACCCGTCGTCCAACCCGCCGAGTCGCAGCCGAGGACGAGATGCTCATGATGACTGTTTCAAGCAGATCAGATAGTCTAGCGCCGCACAGTGTTTATTAAAATATACGCTCCCTACGCCAAGTAATTCAGTTATTTATCTCTCTTTACATAAAGGCGTACAAATATGTGCACGTGCGTGACGCTAATCATAAAAATGCTTACTTGTCAGTAGATAAATTTTCGGTTTATTTTGAGTCACTCGGGCTGGTTCTGTCTGGCAGAGGCTTTGGCCTGTGATCCCACCTTCACCAGAGCCCCTTTAGCCGCGCCTATCCGTACGTAAGAGCGTTTCCCAGGATGCACCACAAGGCGGTGGGCTTGGACTTCAACCCGAACTTCAACCTCAACGTAGCCACGGCTTTCGGGCTTGCCGTGCTTGTGCGGTTCCGGGGGGAGCGTCTGGACCCCTGTGTTCTATTTTTAATTTAGAAACTCGACCAGCAGCAGAGAAAAAAAATTCAGCGGGGTTTCGTAGTAAAATACAGAGAGAGTAGACCCGACACGGAAAGGATTTATTATTTTTTTGGTTACCTGCAGTGAAGATCAGGATTCAGATCTGAAAACGTGACCCATCGCCGCAAACTCGGAAATGATTAAATACTTTGTTGAACTTTTAAATGTGATTTTATCAGCTACAATAACAAACACAGATAACTCTGAATTAATCGTTTGGGCTTATATACGGTGGAATACGGTGGGAGACGGTGACCCTTTCTCTAGAAGCAGCATGAATGGAATCTAAACTGTAATGAAAAAGTGCCCACAGCCTTCTGAACAGTATGGAACAGGTGTCTGGATCACGTGTCTGCGCATCAGAATAATAAGAATAAAAGTATTAAACAGCAAAACGTGTATGAAACGATCAAACTCTTGTCTTTATGAGAATAAATATATAAGTATCTTGTGTCCCAAAATAAATTGTTCAAAAGTTAATTCCACGTGGAACCTACTGCTGTCTCTGGAAGGTCGTGGGGTCGGTTTGACAGTCATGTCCGCAGTGGGAGTGTCGGGAACTGGCCTACGTTTAGGTTCGTACGGAGGTTGCTGAGCTTGCCAGAGCGCTGCACCCCCGAGTGCTCTTTATTATTTATTTATTATTATTATTTTAAGTTGGAATGACTGCAGTTTATGAGTATCTTGATAACTTTCAGGATTGTGAGCATGCAGATGTTTCTAGCTCTGTAATATAAGGGATGCCAGGTTTTGTGGAATCACATGACCTTCACTATACTGAGCCTAGGAACAGGAACTTCCTAGAAACTGGAAACACACTTTCTGATTCGCTCAAAGCCGAACTCCACCGTCAAGTGTATGAAAGCTTTTAAATGCCCTGCTCGATGGAGAGGACGTGTTGGTTTCTGGAAGGTTTATTCGTCCCGTGAGGCGCCGATCCTAATAGGGTTAAAGGGTCGGTGTAACCCTGTCTGTCTTGACAAAACCTGGATTATCCACATCCTTAATCAGCTTTGTCAAACAATTCCCTTCTCTGTAGGCGGATAGGGGTTTATATTTCGGCGTATGTGCTCATATGTGCCGGTAGGTCTGGTTTGCAGAATAATGCAGAGGAGGTGGCGCACACACCTCCACAATCTTAACACGGTGCACAAATGTGCGGTCCCAAATGGCGTTTAGCTGAACAGGTAGGCGTGCGAAATTGGGCCCCGAACTGTGAAATCTAAGTCGCTCAGTAATAACAATCTCATTTTATATCTGAGGTTAAAAGTGTAGACACCTCCAGATCCGCACAAGGTTGTTTGCTCATGATGTGCCGTCGCAGTACAAAAAAAAAGTCATTCTTAATTGTGTAAAGTTTCATAATCCTTCAGCTAAACATCGATTAAATAGAAGATTCATGTTTCAGCTGTCGGCATAGCGGCGTCCTGTCAGGCGACGCGGTTCAGTCCCTACGTGGCAGGAAGTAGATGAAGTAAAGCAGGAAGATAACTGTAAAGCTTGACTAGTCTTTGATTGACAAGTGCATCCCAGAAGGGTAAAGATAAGAAGTGGCGCGTGGGTATTTTGGGCTAAGCTCGAGTCATAGCCGTGTTTGAACAGTTGATTCGGAAGCAGATGAAGCCCGTTGTGGTTCTGCGCTGAACAGGGACGCATCGGCGACCTTAATGATACCGTTCAAACAGCACAGTCTGGGTTTTGCAAACGGCCGAAGATGTGTGGAGTGCTAAAAACGCACAGCAATGGCATTGTGAGTAGCACACGTGCTAATCTTAGCAACTCAGAAGAGCTTGATGGTGATTCTTGCTCAATGTTGTGAGTTTTCATGAATGATGTGGGCGTGGCAGGACGGAAAATTTCAGTGTAATTTGATATGTTGCCAAAACAAAGCAAATGGCTACAACTCACTCATACATCATATTACCAGCAGCGGCTCCGACCTTGGCACGCGTGTAGGGCTGGGCGAGCGTTTTTGGGATTGTACATGTATGAAATTTGGAGGGTTCGTACATCGTGGCAAGACGCACAAAAAAGTCTCTTGCACCCACGTCACAAAGTAAACAGGAAGTCGGATATTTTGGGTCAAAGTCGCAATTTCTGCCCATTTTGGGTTCTTCTACATGGTCTGTTTAAACAAACTCCTCCTCAAGGTTTTGTCCCGTCGGCTTAATTTGGTCCAGCTCATACTACACACATTCGAATCCAAAAGGTATCAAACACTTTTTTGCCACGCCCACACAATTCAAACGCCGCTTTTTAGAAAGGGCTATAATTCTCACACACACTGCTCAGCCAAAAAAACACTAATGTTTTCACTCAGAGCTTTTATCCTTGATCATGGCATGTAAGCTCCACGGCATTGTTGCTCCAGTTGGTCCGGTCGAGGCTCAGCAACATTAATGTGGCAATAAAATGAAGTCGGCTGATGAGCGGAATGTAGTGAATGAGCAGGTTATCACATCAATGCACTTTTTCTTCCCTGACGGCGCGGATATAAAACGGGGACTCAAATAATGAACGAGTGGTTCAGGGAGCACGAGGAACCATTTTCACACCCCTGAGTCCCGACCTTAACCCTAGTGAACGTTTTCGTGATGTGATGGAGAACACTTAATGTAGTGGTTCAGTTTTTCCTTCATCGATTCAAGACGTCGGTGAGAAATAAACCCGACAGTGGATGGAAATAAATGTTATGTTGCTTAAGTGCAACTTATTTATTTATTTTTTTGGCGGGGAATGTATATGATTTCTCATTCATTCATTTTCTAAGCCGCCTCATCCTAGTTAGGGTGGTGAAAAGGCTGGTGCCTGTCTCAGCCGACTGTGGGTGAGAGCGGGGAGGTACAATTGCCCCATCATGCCGCAGCAGTGTATATTATCCAACGTGTTATTTATTTTTATTAAAGCATGGCAGATAGTGAATTTAAAGAGTTCATTCCTGTTACTGAAGTAATTTCTTTAGTTTCTTGAAGTAAACAGACACAGGTGTATGGCTGTAGGGATCCTTCCCATGTTTTCAGGGACTGTTTTTGGACAAAGCCGTTCTAGGGATTCAGTGAGAGGAGCTACCTCCTGGGGAGTTTCCCAGACAACAGCACAACGTAAGGGGCTTTTTTTCTGTTTGCATTCACACCGCCTGTAGGAATGGTGCACGGTGTCGTGCATTAGTGCACTTGATGATCACAGTCCTATGAATGTGCTGCTCTTGAGTCGCTTGTAAAAACAGCAAACAAGCAACAATATTTATCAGTCTTAGAGAATGACCTATGTGTGTTAGCCTGGCCTGGTGTACTCTGCCGAGTCAGCTGAGGTAGGCTCCAGCCTCCGTGGGAACCGAATAGGGTTAAAAGGTTTGGCAACTGAGTGAGTGAGTGAGTTCCTCTTGTGCTAAGATAGTACCTACCCTGAAGTCCCTTAAAATAGCGCTTAAGAAACTGACCGTTGTCAGTTCCTGCAGTGAAAACACGCACGAAAAAGGGACATGTTCTCCAACAGTTTTAAGAACTTTGGGGCAGCGGTGGCCTAATGGTTAGAGAAGTGGGTTTGGAACCTAAAGGTTGCTGGTTCAATTACCGAACCTGCAGGAAAAATGAATGGCATTGGGGGGAGTGAGCTGCACCTTCCCTTCCTACATACTCATATCTGAAGTGCACTTGAGCAAGGCACCTATGCCCCAACTGCTCTCCGGGTGCTCCAATGTGTGTCAGCCCACTGCTCCAAGAGTGTGTGCTCACTGTGTGTGTGTGTGTGTGTGTGCGCGCTCACTTTGGATGGGATAAATGCAGAGGCAATAATTTCCCTTGTGGGATTAATACAGTAGAGCAAAATCAAACAACAAACAAAAGCAAAATAAAAAACATACCCTAAACAGCTCTCCAAACCAACGTAGGGGAAATTTGGAACGGGCAATTAGCCTAACATGCAAGTCTTTAGACTGTGGGAGGAAACCAGAGAACCGGGATGAAACCCATGCAAGCACGAACATCGAAACTTCACACAGAAAAACACCCGAGCCCAGGACTGAAACCCAGGACCGTCTTGCTATGAGGCAGACATGCTAACCGTTCGGCACAATGTACAGCCGGTGTGTGGTTGCCAATTATAGCATTTTAACTCCTCACTGGACAGACAGTAATTTGATTATTTTGTCCTTAGTACAAAACTGGAAAAGGGTGGATAAATATACCCCAGTTAAAATTGATCTTTTTTTCTGTTTAATAAACTAGATGATGGCTAAAACACTGTCATTCATTCCTTCATGTTCTAAGCTGCTTAATCCTAACAGGGCTCATTGGGATTCTGGTGCCCATCTCAGTCGACTCCGGCGAAGGCAAGGTACACCCTGGACAGCTCGCCGGGCCATAACATAACATAATACACACAACTATTCACACTCACACCAAGGGGTGATCTGGAACCACCAGTTAGTCTACTGTGCATGGTTTTGGAATGCAAGAGGAAACCCACGCGAAGATGCCAACTCCACACAGAAACGCTTCAGCCCGGGAACTGAACCCAGGCCTTCCTGACGTGAGACGGACATGCTAACCACTGCGCCGCCATGGGATCGGTACGTTTTTATTTTTTATTTTTTGTTTGTCTTACTTCAGCTTGTGGTATTCCCTCTGGAGGACGACAGTGGAGGACAATCATGCCTTTGATCGGCACCTCTGTTCCTTGCGGCTCCTGTTCAAAGTTCTTCCTTAGGTCTAAAAAACACGAATACACACACCATTTAATTCATACAATTACCCTCACATACATATTATAATTACCCCCACATAAGCAATAAATCCTTATCTATTTATTTAATTGTTTGGATATTTACCAGGTCTTCATTTCAAAGTAACGATATGCGATATATAGCACACTCATAAGCCCTTTATAAGGAAAACCTGTATAACTACTCGTTAATCCAGTTATCCTTCTTCTTTGTCTTTCGGCTTCTCCCTTCAGGGGTCGCCACAGCAAATCATCTTCTTCCATCTGTCCCTGTCTC
>JBCNYG010000008.1:2523039-2535863 GCA_039654305.1 Porochilus rendahli | reverse complement strand
TCTGTGTCTCTCTCTGTGTCTCTCTCTGTGTCTCTCTCTGTGTCTCTCTCTGTGTCTCTCTCTGTGTCTCTCTCTCTCTCTCTCTGTGCCTCTCTTTCTGTGTGTCTCTCTGTCTCTCTCGGTGTCTCTCCCCCTTTTTTCTCTCTCTTTCTTTCTCTGTCTGTATGTCTCTCTCTGTCTCTCTCTCTCTCTCTTTCTCTGTCGCTCTCTCTCTGTCTCTGTGTCTGTGTCTCTCTCTCTCCGTGTGTGTGTATCGCGTGGGTGACTGAAGACCTGTGCGAAGAGGGAAAGAAATGAGAAGTCATCGGTCCTTGTTGATCAGATATTCTACTGGCTGCGGTATGATGCGGGCCAGAAATTTTATCGCTATGTACTTTTTTAATATCATGAACATTCCGTGTCGAGGTGTAGAAATACTTATCAACCGAGTTTGAGGTCTGTACAGAGAAGTCTCAGGCCGAGGTCTTTAGTACAGACCAAGCTGAAGAGGGGTTTTCTCTGTGCAGAACGTTTAGTGTATGGCATTTTAATATGGCGGCCTTTTATAAATTCGCTGCATGTCCTGTTGCTTTTTACATTCCGCCGTCATCGTTACCACTTGGCCGCTTCCCGACATTGGGTGGGCGCTCCTGAAATTCGATTTTGTCCATCATAATTTTCAGGACTCGCTGCAAATCAATATCAAGTATGTTTCCTACCTTGCTCCGTAGCCCGCCCTGGGTATGTTCAAACAAGCACCTGTTTTTGTAGGGGGGTGTGACGCTGGTGTTTCAGGAGTTGCGTATAAGAGAATACGTGGATGGGTAAGGTGCGGGTGACTTTGTGTATTTGGTTATTAGATAGCTTAAAACTACCGTCGATTGCTGTCGACCTGGAGATCACCGGCTCAAACCCAGGTAGATCCGCAGCCATAGAAATCGATTCCAGGACAACGGGTACGCTCGCCGTCGGCTGTGAATCGCTGTATGCAAATCCGGCCGCCATATTGGAAAATATCCTCAGTACCGTCTTGGTTGTTGACAATGTGCTGCCCCAAAGCGTAGGGATCGCATGCACCAGACTGTGCCTTGGACATGTACACGATGTGTGTTTTTGAACAAATGGTACACGCAGGACGCACGTCCACGAGCCGCCGTACAGCTCTTTCAGCTCCCAGAACTATAGAGACTGTACCCGAAGGAAGGATGGCGAGACCGCCTCTATTTTAGAGCACCAAGAGATGGTACATGCTCTCACTACGCTTTGAGACTTCTGATATATTATTATTAATCCAGATCAGATATACACCACGGTCCGGATACGTGATTTATCGAACGCATGTCAACCATCAGATCGCGTGTGTTGTCGTCGCCATATGCTCAGATTTCCACATTTTCAGCTGGAGCTGGAGTTACCCCACAATCATGACCTTTTATCACTTATAAAACCGGGAAGGAATAAACGACCCTCCCGGTTCTGTGATGAGTAAGGAACAAGCTGATGAGACGTGCTGTAATAAAATAATCCATGACATGCTGCTGGTGCAACCCGACGTGAAGCTGAGTTACTGTTTCCACCCTGATGTTGATGACTTTCCGATAATGGCGCGTCGAGCGTTTAATTCCTCACACTGAGAGAATTTGTAATCAAATACATTTTAGAAATTGTTTAATGGACAACGTTTTATCCAGCTTGTAGGTTTAATGCCTCTCTATCTTTAGAGGTTAATAAGTTAATAGGGGGGGGGGGGGAGGAGCCCTAGCTGAGCTCCCATACACTCCGAGTCAGGGATGGTTGTGGCGTCAGCATGGATTGAAACCTGTTATCTCCAGGTTAATTGTCACGCACCTTGCTGCGGCGCCACTCGAGAGCCCTTCGGCTAATATTTTTAATCAAGAAGCACCAGTCGGGTCTCTGGTAGACTTTGTTTACGTCAAAGGCGTCTTAATAAAGATGCTAATTATAATCGATAATAAAGTAAAAGTTTGTCGGTAATAATATTCCGGAACGTCTGCTCATCCTTCGCCGCTTTTATCCTGCCGTAGTAAACCGCGTCGCTCCACTTGGTGTGCAGCCATTCAGGGGTTTTGTCTGTAAAGAGGTGCTCGAGTTTATCTTAAGGACCTCTACACGCTGCCGTCAGCTCTTCAGCTCTTCTCTTCACTCACGCGTTCTCTCGGTGTGTGCGCCAGCTGCTGCGCTTCCTTCATGTGTTTTTCAGTGTAGTTTGTTTTAAATATTGAAACGAGCTGACATTTTCGTTGTTACGCCTGTAGTAAACGTCTGATGTTCGCAGAGATAGAAAGAAATGAAATTTCAAATGAGTTCATTGGAGGCTTTATGTCTGTGAAAGGATGAATTATGGGTAATAACATGACCGATTGGTGCTAGGTTTTTGGTTTGGATAATTGAAGCCTTTGTGTGCCGCGTTCCTGACCGACATCTGATTCTTGCGAAGCCTTTTAAATCGATCGTGTTCAGTAAGAACAGCCCTTTGTTTCCTTAGCGCAGTTTCCGTCTCTCTGGGAATCCCATCCTACTTGTTTTAAAGATTTCTACCAGGAAAAAGATTGAACTCTGGTGGAGGAGCAGAAGGAAGGTTAGCGCGTCCCGTTGAAAGCATGGAGTTAAATGCTTCCTTTGCTGTTCTCAGAATAACCTCCCCAAACAGGAACAGCGACGAGTTAATGAATCATGGGCGCATGAAGCTTCGCGTCAGCCTTGTGCTCGTTGTCCGCGGATCTTTAATGGTTTTTTTATTTATTTTTTTAATTTGAGGTCATGTTTTTATAGAATGTGCAGCTTTTTTTGTTTGTTTGTTTTTCCAGCTCCTCATTTGAGTTGTCCTTGTCTATTGTTCCTCCCTCCAGAAAAAGATCCGCTAACATTTTTCCAGTCCTTCGGCTGCCGTGAGTGATCGCGTGCCTGTGGTAGCTTCACCCCTGTGGTTTTTCGGACCCTGGTTCGTTTCCTTGCAGTTCAACGGTGCACTACTTGCATAACGACACTCCGGAGTGTGAACTAATTCCCAAATGGAATTCTGTCAAACCGTTTGGGACCCCCGGCTGTTTCCCGTGGTTTTCGCTATTGAAGTATAGACTCGAGCGCGTTAAGGCCGTTTCGGCGCAGAGCAATCTGGAGCTCTCGCAGAAATGCTGCAGGAGGCAAATCTGTTTTTGTGTCCAACAGAACCAGGGTTTTTTGGCTTCCTGCGTACAAATGTTGATGTTTTTGGCAATAAACAAAAGGTCTCAAGCAGAAAGAGTAATCACGTCGTTCGTGGTGAACCGTGATCCCAATAAGCAATAACTCTAACCCTAATATTGAAGGGCTTTGATCAAGCGCCCAACAGTGGCAGCTTGGTGGTACTGGGCCTTGAACCCCCGACCTTCAGACCAGAGCCCGAACCACAGATCCTGAAATTGCCAAGGGGGTGGTGGAAAGCTCTGGGAAAAAAACGCTGACCGTAGTTAACGTTCCGAACATTGTAACGTCAGAGTCTCTGGTTTAACACCTTGACGGTCGAACCTCACTGTACGTGCTCAGCGTTAGCAGCCGTGTTCAGCTCAGTGATCTGAAGACGGCAGGTCTGTGCGACGTGTGAATCGGCGTAGTATTTTCACGTTTTTTTTTTCGCTAAAGTGCATTCTGCTAGTATCTTAGACTTCCTGGTACAGAATATTGTCATTGCCACGTTCACGAGGAAACGCTAATACAGCCATCTGACTCTTAATAATAAAGGCAGTTATTTAAATCTCTGTATCATCTCTCTTTTTATAATATATATATATATATATTCGTGCAAGTCCCTCTTTCTCTGTGCGGACTGGAATGAATTTGCATTCATTGTTGGATCGGAATGCTTTTTGAACGAACCTCTTGGCGTTCTCCAGTGCGTACGCCACTAAGCCCTGTTGTGACGAAAGGAAATGAGTGAATGATGTGAAGCGAATGCAGTCGTGTTCCCCGGTAACCACGAGAACTGACCTCTGAACCCTGACCTTTGTCCTCTCCTGCTTTGCTGTAGGTACGGGAGAAAGCGGCAAGAGCACGTTTATCAAACAGATGCGCATCATCCATGGCACCGGCTACACGGACGAAGACAAGCGCGGCTTCACCAAACTGGTCTACCAGAACATCTTCACGTCTATGCAGTCCATGATCCGCGCCACAGAGACGCTCAAGATCGGCTACAAGTACGAGCAGAACAAGGTGAGGGCGAGCTGGTGAGGGTCACTTTTAGAGGCGGCATAAAGTAACATGTGACTACCTTACTGTCTGTAGTAGCTGCGCCTCAGAAATTCTGGCCCGTTCTACTTTTTCTTTTTTTTTTTAATTTAAAGTGAAAGTGTTACTTTTGTTATAATTTAGCCGAGCAGGAGCGCAGTTGAACTAAAGCGTCATATCCGAACAGAATGGCTACTTCTGTCCTAGACGAGGTTCTCAACTAGAGGCGCACCCGTTGCAAATTTCCTGTTCCGCTTCGATTTGCGAGTGTTCCGGAACCTTCTCGTTTTAAGTGTCCCCTCTGTTCATCCCTCCTAAAGCTGCTGTTGCACGGTGACGGCTGGAATGCGCTAGCTTTGCAGTTTTGCCTTGTTAGCCTCTTCACACTCATGCATGTTCAGCTGGGTGACGGTGTTTCAACTCTCTAACTAGGGTTGATCTGAAAGTTTTCGCGGCGGTCCCTTGGCCTCATATGCACCACTAACTGTGAGGTTTATGTCCTCGCCAATGGTGAAAAACGTCCACTGACAGTGTTAGACTGTGGCTGTAAACACATGCTCTGCTGTAACCTGCTCTGAAAGCTCATGGGCGGCTCAGAACTGAAGATATGAGAGTGATTGGTCGATTCCGGTCTCTGGCCACTAGCGCTGAAAATCGACCGTTTCCGGTTTCAGCAGGTTATGAAGTTGGTTGTACGTTGTTGTGTCTGACAGCAGTCACACAAATGGACCGAACAATTACGAAGTGAATAGAAGTCAACAGAAAAATAAAAAGCGCAAACTTTTGGTATAACGGTCTATTTATTGATGTGTTTTTTTTCTATTTTTAACTCCCTCACGTTTCCGGCGTATAAATCTTTCCGAGTGAATCTGTGAGCAGCATCGAGCTACTTCCTTAAAGCAGGTCCACAAGAGCTTTTATTATTGTTGTCTTATATTATTTAAGTTTATTTTAGGTCGTATCATCATATACAGATTGTTATATTATTTTTATTATAATTTTTGTTATTGTTATATTTTTTTGTTATGTTATTGTTATATTTATAATTAATATTATATTATTATATTTATTATTTTTATTATGTTTGTCATTATTATTAAATTTATCACTATTATTGTTATCATTATTATTATAATTACTATTCTTATTACTATCATTATTATTATTATTATTATTACTATTCTTATTAGTATCATTATTATTACTATTATTATTATAATTATTAGTAGTAGTATTATCATTATTATTAGTAGTAGTAGTATTATCATTATTACTATTCTTATTAGTATCATTATTGTTATTACTATTATTATTATTATAATTATTATTAGTAGTAGTATTATTATTATTATTATTATAATTATTAGTAGTAGTATTATCATTATTATTATTATTATTATTATTACTATTAGTAGCAGTAGTATTATCATTATTATTATTACTATTCTTATTAGTATAATTATTATTACTATTATTATAATTACTATTCTTATTATCATTATTATTATTATTACTATTATTATTAATATTAATATTATTGTTACTTATTAGTATCATTATTGTTATTACTATTATCATTGTTATCATTATTATTATTATTATTATTATTATTATTATTTTAACTATTTTACTATTATAATCTTTACTAGCGCCTCATGGCTCATTTCGCACGCTGCTGCATCACTGTACTGATAGAGATGCTGAATTCCACAGGTGCTGTTGTTATTAGGACGTCAAAACTCTGAATTTAACTTGAAAACAATCTCTCATTGTAGAATAATGAAGATTGTTTCACATTACTGGGATTGAATCAAGAGTTTAATAGTCCAATATTTTCCTGATTTATGAATCGATTGTTTCTTTTATTTCTAGTTCTCTGATCTGAGTTCAATCCTCCGTATTCAAGTTTTCTCCCAACACTTTAATTTAAATTTAGTTTAATGTTAAGTATTTTAACATCAAGTCGAAGGCTTGCCATGTCCTGTTGAATAGTTCACCATGTTAGGATGTGGTGTGCAGCAACACCACAAACGTATAAAATTTCGTACAAGTTATGCCCGGTTTCATTTTTTGGAGCCTTTTTTGGCTACACGTCTAGTCTTCTTGGCTCCACCTGCTCATACTGACACTCTGCCGGTGCTCCACAGAGCCGGAGAGGAAAAAGCAAAGCCTGCAATTACGATTATCCCTCTTGTGCGTGCAGCGTGACTGCACCCGAGGCTCTTCAGAACCGGCCGTGAGGCTCTTTACGTCCCCGTAATGGAACGCCTCAACACCAGTGTTATATAATTATGAATAGTTTTGCACATAAGTAAAAATATGGGTGTAATATTAATCCGGGGTTGACGTTACAGAGTTACATTGTTATGGCTAAATGCCCGGGTCTGTTCATCTCCAAACTTGGTCGTGTGGGGTAATCAGCGACTGGTGAAGTGCTTCTTCCATCGGCATGTCCTGGATAGCAGTTTGCTAACGCTAATCATTTTTATGTAATAAAAATACCGTTTGTAGCCTTTGCCACAGTGTTTATTTCCTGTGTTGGGACTGTAATTTGTCTGCAGAACAACGCCATGCTGGTGAAGGAAGTCGACATCGAGAAGGTCTCATCATTTGATCAGCCCTACATTAACGCCATTAAGATGCTGTGGTCAGATCCAGGCATCCAGGAGGCCTACGACCGCCGTAGAGAGTACCAGCTCTCCGATTCCACTAAATAGTGAGTATACACACACTTTATTATCGTGTCTGAGGAGGGTGCGTGAGAATTATTTCGTGAGACCGATTATTAAGGCACTTTGTACTGTTATAGTGTGTAAGCAGCATTGGAGATCTGCTGGGTTGTGTGTAATAATCCAGCTTTTGTGCATGAATGCGAGTGAGACTGAAGGGTAATATAAACAAACGGATGGTTCTTGAGTGGGTTCTAAACTCGCTGAACCCGGCCTAATCTTATGTAAAGGTTCAGTGAAAAGCCTTTGTGTAATTATCGGAGCACTCCGAAGAGCAAGGCCGTAGAAAGGCGCCTCGGGGCACTGCGTCTGAATGGAGCATTGATTTGGCAATCCGGGATGTTAACGGGTTCAATGAATTCACGAGCTTGCACCAACTGGGATGCTCTGTCAGTGTCCTGGGTCATAAACCTTCAACTTCACATCTGATGAAACTGTGCAGGACAGACGAGAATTTACAGGGGAATACCAGGGGAAAGATGCAAAACGACGCCCCCTGCTTGAGTAAGTGTGCGCTGCATGCGACGGGTACCTCAGACACAAGAGATTCTTGGTGTTTAAGGTCAATATTTGAGACTTCTAAATCTAAAAACATGGGTCGTAGTATATACTTTAAAATGATTTAAGGCACATGAATGAACCGTTAGTGCTTTTCCCTCAAGTGTAGAATGTACATCGGGGGCAGATCTATGTATTAAAATAAAAGGTCTATTAAAGGCTAACAGCGTCCGGTGTAGTTGCTATTGCAAATTGCTATGAAGTGTTCATTATATTGTTTTTTTTGTTTTAAAAGTATTTAGCTGTTAGCAGGTGTAAGTTAACGATTAGCGAAGGTAAAAACTGTTGGGTATTTAACACCTGAGCCTTTTGGCCCTTCAGGCCGGAGCTTATCCCGGTTTCCATAGAGCTCAGCTCCCCCAGGACGGGATGCAAGTCCATCGCAGCTTACTCTCTCATTGTTTTCTTTACTGGTACCCATTTGTACTGCCAGGTGGTGTGGCTGAGACCTTGCCCAGAAGTCTTAGCACAGTGTGGGTCTAACAGGGATTCGAACTCATGACTTCTCAACCCAGCGCCTTAACCCACTGACGTCCAATCATATCCACAAAGGGTTCACGTCAATTCATTAAACTTTAGCAAGAATTTCGTATATAGAATTTAGAAGAAGAAATTTTTGAAAAAGCTTGGCCTAGCTGATATTTGGCAAACAAATTAAAATAAAATAACGTTTTCTAATGAAATGTACATCTGGGATGTAATTATTTCCATTTTACCATCTTTTTATGCTATTTGAGTATAACCTGCAAAGTTATACTCAAATTAAAGTTATAAAGTGGTGTCACCAAGATGGCTGCCAACCGGCTTCAAAATTGAAACACTGCCAACCTAGTGTAAATCAGTGATTGAAACAGGTGGAAGGTGTGTCTACTTCTTGGTTGAAGTGAAAACCTGCACCTGCCCCAGCCCTTTGCAGATACGATTGGACACCCCGCCTTAACCACTTCACCTCCATCGTAATGTATGATGTGCATAGAGAGCACACCGAGCAGCTCTTTAAGATTAGATTTTATTCAATAGCACAGCGTATTTAAACAGAAGGCCCAAATCGCTGATCAGAGAAATTACCCTGTTTGTTTAGTCTCTAAGCTTCAGGAAATCTGGACCATTATAATCTTAAAATTGGGTCCTTTTTTAACTCCTACTTCGTGGTTTGTACTGTCCAAGCGCAAAAGGTACCATGGCTGATAGAAGTGTAACGGGATTGGTCCAACAAGAGCCATTTTGATTCGTTGAACTTGAGCCATTTTTAAAAAATCTGTGTAAACCATTAGCTGTACGAACAGCAGCTCTTAACATTGTTACTAGTGAAGGGGTGGAGCAGTGGACAGACCAATAGACTGACATGGAAGTCCAGAATTTATTGCGCGTATATTGTAGTGGTGGAAATACACAGTGATTTACATGTGTCTGAGCAAATTCTATAAATTTGCTAGAATTTTCTGCTAACAGCATGCTAGCTATCGGGCTTAATGTCATGTCAGTGCTCCTACTGATGGATAACAAGCCCACGAAGGTACATAGTTCTTAAATGGAAATGAAAGCCTTCCAAACTGGTACACTACTACCGTAGATGTAAATAAAAACCACCTGACGAAGAAAGTACACATATTTTAAGTAGTTTGGTTTAGCCTGTTTAAAAAGGCCGTCATTTGTAAAGTGCTTCACTCTCGTGAGAATGTGAAATTGTGAGTAGTACGTAGACGCATAGGTACAAACAACCAGCCCTGTTTTACACGGATTAGTGCATTATTTAATTAGTTTTGAATAATTTTCTAGTGGTCACTAGGCCACACCCATTTACTTACTAACTCACTCAATCATTTGCTGAACCTCTCCATCCTGTTGCTGGGGTCACATGTGGAAGCTGGAACCCATCCCGGCCAACACTGGGCGAAGTGCACCCCGAACAGCTCGCCAGACCATCACAGGGCAACACACACACAACCATTTGCAGTCTCGCTCAGACCCAGGGGCAATTTTGAAGCAGTCGGTTGACCTACTGTGCATGTCTTTGGTCTGTGGGAGGAAACCGGAGTACCCTGAGGAAACCCATGCAAGCACGGAGAGAACATGCAAACTCCACGCAGAAACACCCTCGTCAAGCCCCAAATCCAGGATCTTCTTGCTGTGAGGCGGCCGTGCTAATCACTACACCACTGTACCACACCAGGCCACACCCAAAAGAACAGTCAGCAACTGTCACTTACCATTTTAAACGTAGGTAAAGTTTTATGCTCAGACACCCCATATTCTCACACTGTTTGATATTTTTTGTGCACTTTGGGGAATTCTGATTGGCTGCCCGCACTTGTATGTGCACACCGGGTGGCAAGTTTTGACACAGAACCTCAGAGTTATAGCAAGTGATAGTTACAGACTGAAGAAAGTTCACGCCACCCTAACGTTCAAGCTTTCGTCTGAAGCAGTTAGTCGTGCGTGAACCAGATCGCAGTTTTTTGTAAGTGCGCTACAGGAAAAGGTCACTACTTTGTTCAACTGCTGTTTCTCTCTCTCTCTCTCTCTCTCTCTCTCTCTCATTCTCTCTCTCTCTTTCTCTTTCTCTTTTAACTGTGAAACGCATGTAGCCAAGTGAACAGCAGTGTCAACAGCAATAAACGGTAGTTCGTATCCAGCTTTATGATCGTTTCTCTCCAACTACCGATGTTATCAGTGCAGACATGCAAGACAGCTGTCGTGGTTCTGTTTATTCACGAAATGTACCAGATCAGTCGCTCCTGTGTGTTTGTACAGATGAAATCACCTTTCAGGTAGAAATGATCATAAAGCTGGGTAAGATCTGCAATTTACTGTTTATGCATTTTAATCTACGTTTCAAGACTTTGGTAACAGATGTGGCCTCAGGCTCACCCTGGCTATTGTCACAATCATTATGAATACTAAAAAATCCAGGGAATTCAGGGTGGGGCAATGTCCAAATAAATTGATAATTGCGATTAGAACATTTATATCGTCTGCTAACCAAATACCATAAGTACTGTGATTGATTACGTGGACGATCTCCTTCAGAAATGAACAGGAAGCTGTAGTATTTCTATCCCCATGTATACAGAAGTGGATAATTTTACTTAATGGAGCAATTAACATAGGATTAGCTTCATGAACTCACGGCTCTGTTGTCCCAAACCAGGAAAAACTAGCAATGAAAATGTATGTAAAAACAAGACCACTTAGAGAGCGCAAACCTCTGCCAAGCCAGGTGGGGTGGGGGGTGAGCAAAGTACTGCTGTAATTCCACACTTCCTATCTCACAATGTTAATGAATCCTTCAAGAAATTTTGATCGGGATCTTCTCCAAAATCAAATGGCGTCGTCTTTGTCCAAAGCCCAACCACTGGTAGGAATTTCACGAGTATACATTCATTCCTCTTTTTGATGCGCTAACAAATACAAACCTAAAGAAAAACACCGCTTCCTTGGTGAAGCTAGCAAGGCCAAAACATCTTTAAAAAAACAGCAAATGCAAGTAACATTCTGTTGGAAGGCGCAAAAATAACAGTGTTGCATGATCAGCACCGGCATTCGTGAATGAGCGTCCATATTGGAAGGGGCACTTGTTTATCCTTGTATTGTGTACGATGAGCCCTGATTGGCTGCATGTGTGCACAAAAATGCATGAGCGCTCCCTAGCATTTAGGTACCATTTAAGTGAAATGAAAGCATAGATTTCCAAGATGTCCTGTTACACATGAACTTGACTATATTTTCATGATCAGGTGGTTTTTACTTGCGTGAATTTGCCAGTTTATTTAAGGTAAGATAATGGCAAAAATAACAGGATACAGACTATTGAACTTGTGAATTAAATTACACCAGGCAATTCTATACATAATAAAAGCTTACATTTACATGCAACAAACATTGGTTCATGAATAAATGATGCATCCCGACGTTCATTCATATGCAAATTACTGTCATGTGTACTGTTGGATACACGTGAATCACATGCGATTTTAGGCAGTACAAAGTATTTTAATAGCATAGTGTGTGTATATATTTAACACAACAGTAAAATCATAGAATTGTCTAAACATATTGCAGTATTGTTATCGTTACCCCATGCATGGCGATGCTGATTGGCTGTTTGCGCATATCATTAACTGGTTTACGATTATTGTGTGGATTGGATACAAATCTTTCATCAATGCTCTTTCTTGTGACTTATATTTCGAGTGAGAGATTTTATTACAGTACCTCGCCACTCTACCAGCCAGTCGCTCTGGTTCTTTGGCTGGGAGAATCTCCGGACCGATGGCTTCGTCACTAGATCGCACGCCGCCGAGCTTGTGTCGCAGTAATGGATGTGTTCTGTAAATACTTGTCACCCTAATGCGATCATCTGTGTTTCTTCTCTTTTCTTCCTTTCTAGCTATCTGTCCGATCTGGACCGTATCGCCGTACCGTCCTATCTGCCCACCCAGCAGGACGTGCTCAGGGTCCGCATCCCGACCACGGGCATCATCGAGTACCCTTTCGACTTACAGAGCATCATTTTCAGGTAGGAGACTCGCTCTTATTTTCGGGTTTATTTATTTATTTATTTACATTCCGAATCGCTCTCGGCGTAGTGGGTGTCTGTGTGATTTAGTGACCTAAAAAGATCAAACCGAACCCCAGCATCAATCAGTGGCTCTCCCTGCTGCACATCTATTGATTTTTTTTTTCTTTCTTTTTTTCTCTCTCTCTCTCTCTCTTTTTTTTTTTTTTTAACTCTGAACAGCGAAAACCTGCAAACCTTTCTCTCTTGTCTGGCGAGAGAAACCTGGCTCCATGGGATCCCTTTATTTATTTTATTCTTTTTTTTTATGTTTTTGGTTGTGATATTTCTGTTTGGAGGTCAAAAGTAAAGTGTTGAGCCTCTGAAAATGTAAAAGAGGGAAACTAGAGCGCGGTGCGGGGCTTCAGATGAGAAGCTTTTCATTTTAAACTTTGAATTGTCTTGTAGGTCGTCGGTTCGTAACGCCGTCTCCTCTTCCTCCTCCTCGCACTTCCTTTCCGTGTCCGTTTTAAAGTTTAGCCACTCGTCCTACATTAGGAGTGTGTGTGTGGAAGTAGGTCAGCGAGCCCCTGGCTGAAGGAAATGAGGACGGCCGATGTGAAGGAGCTTTATTTTAGGCGGCGCTCCTAGAGGGCCTCATTTATCAAAGGCCCCTCTGTGGGCTGCAGGCTCAGAGCAGGAGCAGTGGTGCGGCGCGGGGGGGCGCTGTGCACCCTGTAACCATCCAGTCGTGTGTGTGTGTGTGTGTCTCTCTCTCTCTCTCTCTCTCTCTCTCTCTCTCTCTCTCTCTCTCCCCCCCTCTCCCCCTCTCC
>JBCNYG010000008.1:2485963-2501668 GCA_039654305.1 Porochilus rendahli | reverse complement strand
ACACACACGTACACATACGCACACACGTGCATATACATACACACGGACACATACACACACAAACACACATACGCTTACTCTCTCTCTCACACTCGCACACACACACACTCTCTCTCACACTCACCCACACACACACTCACTTACTCTCTCTCTCACACACACTCACACACACACTCACACTCTCACACACATACACTCACTCACAAACTCTCTCACACACACACACTCACAAACTCTCTCTCTCTCTCTCTCACACTCACACACACTCACAAACTCTCACTCTCACACACACTCACTCTCTCTCTCTCTCACACACAAACACACACACTCACAAACTCTCTCACACGCACACACACTCTCACACACACACCCTCTCACACACACCCACTCTCACAAACTCTCTCTCTCTCACACACACTCACAAACTTTGACTCTCACAAACTCTCACACTCACAAACTCTCTCTCACACACACTGTCTCACTCACACGCTCACAAACTCTCTCTCTCTCACACACACTCAGATTTTCCCTACACGGCTAATCCAGATTTCTACCCACAGGCAGTGATGATGATTCAGTAGATGTGTTACTCTCTCTGCACTCATGAAGGAAAAAAAATGTAATCACGTTTTTCCAAAAAGAAAAAAAAAAGAATAAAGCCTGACACTTAAATGAACATTTGTTGACTGGTAACGTTTTTACTGAAGGGATTTTCGAGGCCTTTTTTTGTTCATGATAATAATGAGATGATACGAATGTTGTGTGTGATATGATTCTTTGATTGATGTTAAATGAACACGGTTCTGTGCAGCGTCTGTAATGCCATCAGGTTTCAGATCTATTAGGTCGCGGGTTCTTGTGATTCTCGGTTCGAATAAAATGGGGGGAATCATTTGAAGCATGCTCTCGGTGTAAACATGGACGTACCCCCTCCATGACATGGGATGCCGCCTCCTGCATCTTAAAAATTTGCAGTGCATGTGCACGCACAGTCCATCCATTTTTACGAGCTCAGGGACGCCCATGATTGGCCGGTGATCGCTCTGAGTGACAGGGAGGCCAGCGTATACCATTCCTTTCCTTCTGTGAAAGCTCTGCCGATTAACTCCCCTGGACTCCCGTTTGCGGATGGATGCGGCTTCAACCTAAATTCAAACCTGGAGGTCACAGCCGCATCCATCCGAGCTCAAGAATGCCGTCTTAAATGGTTGTTGTAGACGAGACACTGAGGCTGCTGCTTATTACGGCCACATGGCGGGCAAACTGTAAGCACTTTACAGCCCACCCTAGACACGATTCACAGAGATAATTTAAGATTTTGTGTCGTAGTTGTTGACGTGCCTGTATCTCCATTCGGAGTGAAATTAAGTCCTACAAGGGTTTTTTTTTTCTTTTCTCCAGGCCACGTCTCAATCAGCACAACAGCTAAAGTTCACCACTTCGGATTCCTGCGACCGCATTAAAGACGAGTTTCAGTTTCTCCAAGCACAATATCACAGGTACGCCAGCCAGGATTGTACCGGAGTGTAAAATTCAAATCACATTTAAATGGTCTGACTATTTAAATTCTACCTATGTACTTAGATTTACCTTGTATATTATGGATTTGAATGCATTTGAATAATAATAATGATCCTGGACTTTGAAGCCGACTTCCACAGAGAAAGGGAACAGTGTCAGTCGAGCCACACTCGATTTCACCTCATGAAAGGACAAAATTCGGGAGGAAATTCTAGTTTTATCGTGAAGTTTAATGTTATAATCTGTTTATTTAGGACTGAATAGATTGTTGTTGTGAGTGCATTACCATGCAAATTTATAATTTTTTTACTAAAAAGAAAGTGAGGAAAAGATTCATTCAAAAGATAATTATGTGAAGTGTTTTTACATAAACAAACATTAGAATAAAAAAAAGAACTCAGTCTCAAGTAGAGTTTATGTAGTAGTATATCCGTTATCTCATCTATTTATTCTATTTATTCTATTTATTTATTTATTTAGAAAATTCGCTATAGTGTTGTTCTCGACACACCTGCTTCAGTTTTTGCTTTTAATTCTATTATTTTTATTATTAGTAGTAGAATACAACCCATCTGTTGTATAATATGTTGCTTTCTTTACTAGACTACTAACTATTTTATGTAGTCAATTAATTTAATCAATAATCTAGTCAGGCGGCACGGTAGCACGTGTACCCCACCCTCGCCCAGAGTCGGCTGAGATGGGCGCCAGCCTACCCGCGACCCTAATTAGGAATAAGCGGTTCAGAAAATGAATGAATGAATAATCTAGTAAATAAATTTAATAAATTTTTGGAAATTGTCTAAAGAAGGTCTGAATAATGCTGAATAAAATTATATATTTTATTATATTGAATAGTGTATATAGCAATATTTCCTGTAAATGATTGGAAATTTTGTCCACCTTACATATTTTGTCCAAAGACAACCATGCATGCAAAAACAATTTTTTTAAATAAAAATTAAAACAAAAATTTGACCAAAGAATTGTTTTCTTTCAAGGATTTTCCTTTGATGCACCAGATAAACCTGACCTTCAGGCTGATAGATTAATCATGAATAAAAATTTAATGTTCCCTGTTGTTTAATTTATTTGTTACCAGCTCATGTTTGTTATCTTACAAAAAGAACAAACTTGTACATTAAAATTGAAAGTTCCACAGGTTAGCAGTACAAACTCTAGGGTGTTATTTTATTTATTTATTCATTTATTAATTATTGTCATTCATTCATTTTTCTGAACCTCTTAATCCCAATTAGGGTCGCGGGAAGGCTGGCGCCCATCTCAGCCAACTCTGGGCGAGGGCAAAGTACACCCTGGACAGCTCACCGGGCCATCGCAGGGCTTTATTGTCATTACTATTATCATTATTTTAGTTGTCATTATTGTTATTATTGTTGTTATTGTTATCATTATCGTTGTTATTATTGTATTTACTGTTGTCATTATCATTATTGCTATTATTGTTAATATCATAATTATCATTGTTCTCATAATAATAATAATAATAATAATAATAATAATAACAATAATACAAATTATAATGATAACGATGATAGTAATAATAATTATTTTTATTGTTATTAGTAGTAGTATTAGATATTATATTATATAGAAGTGACTAGGAGTTCAACTCCTCCTATATGGGACACGCAGGTTACCTTCCCAGTATTTTTACTGGTACCCATTTATACTGCTTGGTGGACAGAGGCACACTTGTAGTAAGCCAGGGGTCTTAGCACGGTGGGGGTCCAATGGGGAACATTGAAGAAGGCTTTATATTATTTACTCACAGCTTGATTCCAAGCTGAACTTTCATTCTGCTCTTATCAGTATAGATTCTTGTTCAGTTATATGTTTTGTACTTTAGTTTCTACACCGTGGCATCAAACTCATTTTCACTGATGGCCACGTCACTCAATTTCTATCTGATCATAATATTACTGACCAAGTAATCTCTAAAAATTCTTTTTCTATTTCAAAAATGTAGGGGTGGTATAGCGGTTAGGGTGTTGGGCTCATGATCGAAAGCATGGTGGGAGTCGTGGGTTCGAATCCCAGTTAGACCCCCTCCATGCTAAGATCCCTGGGCAAGGTCTGCACCACAAGTCCGCCTCTGTCCACCCAGCAGTATAAATGGGTACCAGTAAAAATACCGGGAAGATGGAACGCGATGGACTAGCGTCTCGTCCAGGAGGAGAACTCCTAGTCGCTTCATGCTACAGACCGCGGGGTAATGATTAGCTTGTAATCGTTCTTGAATCATGAATGACTAACTGTTTAATTGCAGTAAGTTGCTGCCACCTATTGGATGGATGGTGAATTACATTTCGTGGTAATGGTTGAATGTACGATAATCATATTCTTTAAACGCTCTCGCAGGCCACAGGAAATGAGTTAGCGGGACAGATTTGGCCTGCGCACCTAGAGTTTGGCACTTGTGCTCTGCACCAATTATGGCCATTCATCAACAGGCTTATTTGCATCATTAGTACAAGCGATGTGTGCTGAGTAAGAGAAGTCTATACAACATAAACCGCAATTAGGGCTTGTGAGCAGAACTGGGACAAGAAAAGATGTTTTGGAAAGTTTAGGGGGGAAAAGTAGAACACCTTTTTAAATTCATAAATATTACCAACTTTAAATGCTATTAGAACATCGTAATTCGTTTCCACATCCCTAGTGTGTGGACGAGCCTTATTATAGACATGCACGGCTCTGAGAATGTGGGTCACCACAAAAAAACAGCTTTGAGGGGAGTTTTTTTCCCTCATTTTTATTCCTCAAAGTCACTGAAAAATGCAGGGCTTGTGACGGGCTGCTTCAGCTGAACTTCTTCCAGCCCTGACGGACGAGTGGAACGATGAAAGAAGGCAAGGAATAGAGGATGAGCCGAGTGCTGAGACGTCAGATCTGCGGCAGTCTTTCAGCTGCCTGTATGACACATTTATCCCTTGGAAATTTAAAAAAAAAAAAAACACAAAAAAGAGGGAGAGAGAAAGTTGTGCACTGTTTCACTTGTTATCTGTATAAACATTAACATTCTTTGCTCAGGCAGTCTTTTTTTTGTTGTTGTTGAGTACTGACCAATCAGGTGGCAGAGTCTGTTGTCATGGTGATATAAATGTAGGTGGGTTTTTTTTTTTTTTTTTTTCCCTCCCTCTCTTGGGAGAGAGGGATTAGGTGAAGTGGAAATGACAGCCTGAAGAAAAGTGTGTTTGTAAGAGAGAGAGAGAGAGAGAGAGAGAGAGAGAGTGCGAGTTTCTCCTCCACACTAACTTCAGGCTCAATGTAAATGTTTTACCTGATATATATGCACACTGGCATGGTTTATTTTATCCGTCCGTGCCTCACACACTAACACACACTTACACACGAATCCAGATTACTGTTCAAGGCTTTTTACTCAGTGGAGAATTATTAGTCTGTGTACTTTGTGTATGTGCTGACTTGGCGAACCACCTCTAAAAGCGCTCACATACTGTTTTCCCCTCTCTTTCTGTTTATGTGTGTGTGTGTGTGTGTGTGTGTGTACATGTTCCTCCCTCTCCTGCACCAGTCTAAAGCTTGAGTGTGATAAACTGGCCACGGAGAAATCAGAAATGCAGCGTCACTACATTATGGTGAGTAAGTCCTTCACGTGAAAGACGATGAAAGGAAAAACTGCACCCAGAGACTGTGTTGGAGTGATGGGTGTAATATGTAACATGGCAGCTAACATTACCAACAGTCACGTCGTGTCCTTGTGGGGCCGATGGCATAGTGTTTAGGGTGCTGGGCCCATGATCAGGAGGTCATGGGTTCAAATCCCAATTAGACCCCCATCATGCTAAGCGAGGTCTTAAACCTTAAGTGTAAAATAATAAAAATACTGGATAGGTAACCTGCGATGGACGAGCACCTACGTCTTGTCCTCAAGGCGTGCACTTCTTCATGTGCTTCAGAATCATGAAGGTTTAAATCTGCACTTCCCGTTATCGGTTTCTGGCAGTAAGGTGAATAAACCTTTGAAAATTGTAATGCACTTAGTGTCTTAGGGCAAAAAGAATAGCTAGGGGATTAAAACAATAATAATAAAGATAAGCATAATAATAAGCGATTATTGAATGGAATGCCTGAAGTATTTGGTCGGGGGGGGAATGTTATCTCCCGAGGACGAAGGCTTGTTACCCTGGAACCATTAGACAGCCACATTACTCTGTTGGACGTGCCCGTCATGCAGTAATCATTACTTACAAAACTTATCTGATGGCACCAGTGCAATAATTCAGTTATCCCATGGCAATGGTGTAGGACCAGAAAATCTCTTGACTGAATGAATAATAATTTATATGTATATGTATTAATAAATAATGTTTACTGTAATTATTAAGTCTTTATCCGTTGGAGGTGGTTCATGCCCATGAGTAATAATGAAGAGTGTAGTCCTTTCTAGTGAAATAATAAAGAAAATGAATAAAATGCAGGAGGAAATAAATGGGGGAGGCACGGTTGCATAATTATGAGCACGCCCACCTCACAGCAAGAAGGTTGTAGGTTTGAGTCGCGGGCTCACTGAGTTTCCTCAAATGGTTATTCCAAATTGCTCTTAGGTGTGAGTGCGAGTTTGAATGGTTGTGTGTGTGTGTGTGTGTTAACCGTGCGATGGTGTGCGATAGGCTCCAGCCTGCCTGTGATTTGGTGAGTAAGCTGCTGTTCCACAGACGGCAATGAAACTGTTAATACTGGATATGATAGGAAGGTGTAAGTGCACACAGTGAATTATAGCTTTCTAAATTAACACACAGTGAATTAACACACAGTGAATAATAGCTTTCTAAATTAACACACAGTGAATAATAGCTTTCTAAATTAACACACAGTGAATTAACACACAGTGAATTATAGCTTTCTAAATATGTGGCTGCCTAGTTGCAGACAGTCAAGTGGTGTTAATGTTATGGCTGATTGATGTATTTGATATGACTATATATATATATATATATACGATTTATGCTTCCGTGGCTTCGACAGTTGCCCAACGTGAAATATCTTCTTTTGAAAGCGCCAGAATTTACTCATTTTACACAATAGACAAGCTAGTTTCATTGTACGAATAATAAACACGTCCAGAATGTGGTTTCAAAACAAACTTGTATGAGCAGACCACCACATACAACACTTGATTTTCCTGGCCATTATGATGATCATAGTTTCTAGCGAAGCTCCTGTCATCGTGTCACCAAAAAAACAAAACAGATTTATTAATAAGGAAGCTAAAATAAAAAAAATTGCATGCTCATACACCTCCACTCAGACTCGCCAGGAATAAACAACACAAACTTTTACAGAGCAAAACAACACCAGTCATTAACGGCAGCACGGAACATGAATTTGTTAAACAGATCATTAGGGCAGGTGATACAAGTGAAGGTAGAAATGCAAGCGAGTTATTTATTTATTTATTTATTTCCTCTTTAAAGAGCCGCACTACTCTCATCACAACACCAGCCTCGGACACCCATCAATAGAGATATCTATATGTTATACATGTATAATACACTATCCGTTAAATGTACATGTGTACGTACATGTACCTAATCTCAGGTGTTGCTGTCTGCTCCACTGCAGCGTGTTGCCGCATTGGGGAGTTGTAATGTTTGGTCGAGCCAAAAGTGTAAATTGGTCTTGACTGTAAATTTTCAGCTGAGATGAGATTTGAATTCATGTTCAATTCCACTCCAAGAATTGAGAAAATCAGAAGTGCAAGTGTGCTTCGTTTACATGTTTTTTCATTTGGTAGACACTTCTCTCCCAACGTCGTTTGCATGCGAGCCAGAATGCAAACCGAGCGCTGAGCCGTTTAAGGAACACTAAGGAACACCCCTACCCAAGGCCTCCATTGGTCCTGCCGGTGTAGTTAGCAGTGAGATTGAGTCCAGGTGTGCGGGATCTTAGAAGCACATCTGTAATAGCGTGAAATGAAGCAAAATGAGAAGACGCACTGATACCCCCACCCCCAATTTTTTTTTTAAAGTTAACACGTATCCCGCATTAAAGGTCGTCTAAATGTCAGTTGTTGTATCGGTCCAGCAGTTTTGTATGACTGCACTCATAGACCCACAAATGGTGCACTTTATTACACCCATTCTGCACGGACGGGTAATCAAGCATACTCGCTCGTGCGTTTGTAGACATGGTTGAAATAGTGTTCTCTACTTAATTCAGGAAGGAAAGGGGTGTATGAATAGCATAGGAGTATATTACAACCGCTGAATACTCACACCTGATTGGGTAGAACTACACTGACCACAGTGCTAGTTATAATTTAAATCACAGCTTCCCCTTAATACGTTGGGACGGTGGTGTGGTGGGTGAGGGAGGGGCTCGTGATCGAGAGGTTGTGAGTCCGAAGCCCTGTAAGACATCCACCGTACTACCGCAAGTGTGCCTCCGTCCACCCGTCAGTGTAAATGGGTACCAGTAAAAATACAGGGAACATAAGCTGTCTGGAACTCCGAGTCGCTTCACGCTACAGAGACTGGGGATCAACTTCGGCTGTGATGAGCCAGAAGGATCAGGTGCAAAAAGCCCAACAGACTTTACCTTCCATTAATCCACTTGTTCTAATACGTTGTCGGTGGTTTCTATAGTAACAGCTCATTAACCGGGATTTGTACAGTTAGTGCTTCACGTATTTATTAGAAGACAAAAAAATATACAGAATTAATGTTATGTTAGTGAACAAGGAAAGGCTTGCCATTAATCATACGGAAATTTACGGAAGACGTCTACCGTATTCGGTCTCAACGCTTTGTAACTGCCAGAAATCCGTTTCCACCACATGATCGTCTCACATTTACACCATTTGGTAGACGCCATTATCCAGAGCGACTTACATTTTTATCTCATTACTGAGCAGTTGAGGGTCAAGGGCCACCCCGACAAAGGCAGCTTGATGTTTTTGGGGCTTGAACCCATGACCTTCTGATCAGTAACCCAGAGTCTTCACTACTGAGCCACCGCTTCCGAATTAACTAGGCTGGTGAGGGACTATTCATTCATTCATTCATTCATCTGCTAAGCCACTTAATCCTAATTAGTGATCGAGGGGATGCTGGTGCCCATCTCAGCCGATTCTGGGCGAGGGCGGGGTACACCTTGAACAGCTCGCCAGGCTATCACAGGGCCAACACACACGCAACCATTCACACTCGCACCTATTGGCAATTCTGAACAGCCAATCAGCCTACTGTGCATGTTTTTGGATTGTTGGAGGAAACTGTACACGACCCGGAGCAAGACGTCCTGGGCTTGGTGAGGGCGTTTCTGTGTGGAGTTTTCTTCCCATGCTTGCATGGGTTTTCTCTAGGTACTCACATTAGGCTAACTAGATGTAGTTGTTCAGAGTGTACCCAGCATTGAACCAATGATGGCTGAGATAGGCTCCAGCCTTCCTGCGACCCTGATCGGATTAAGTGGTCCAGCAAATGAGTGAGAATTTAAGGTGGCGAAACGTTGCGGTTTCTCTGTAGTCCCACAGGGGGCGCACTGAAAACATTTTAATTATCAAAAAAAATTTTATTATAAAAATGTAAAAAATGGTCAAATCTGAAATCATGTCTGCAGTTCTCTTTACACCATATTTGAATGTTTATGGCTGATGGCCATCTTTAAGTGTGGTTGTTTATTATGCATTAATTCAGCTGTAATAACCTGGTCGTTTAATCGTGGTGTTAGTCAGAGCACCATCCAGAGCTTGCAGCTCTCTCGCAATCAGACCCTGACTGTGAGCTGGGACTCCTCCAGACCTTTCTTTTTGTCTATTGCTGTAATGAGTTTTCAGAGGGGTCGGGGTGGGGGTTGTGGCTTTGATTCATCTTCTCTTTGTGCTTCTTTCTTTGCACATATATCCGCTTTAGTTTCTCCGAATCGTCCAAATATCGTCATACATTTAATCTTTTGGTTTAATATAATCGTCGCTGGGTTAGCTATTAATGTCTGAACAATAGATTGTTATTTTGCGCATGTTGTTGTTGGTTTCATACCCCAGTTTTACTCTTCAAGACACCGCCCCCCCAACCCCCAACCCACCTCAAACACACAAATGGACGCACTGTCTGTACATCTCGCACTTTTCTTCGCCACAAAACCCTGGAGCGTTTCTTTCTTTCCACACTGAACCGTTCTATCGATCGGCTTTAAATATGAAGTCAAAAGTGTGCGGGCTCATCGATCAACTCATAACCGATCAATAAGAGGCAGTATTGTAACAGCAGCAGACCGACAGAACGCCCGCGTCTCGGGGGAATATGCGAGGCGTTGTGGTTTACAATACGTGTTTTGCCTCGGAGCAAAATTGCTTGGCTTGTTGCCACAGTAGGAGGCAGAGACGGCGTTTTTTTATTGTTTGAGGGGTTTTTTTAATGTTAAAAGTATATAACCTTAAGAAAATTGTCAGTATAAACTATCTGACAATAAGTTTTATAATATTTTGTGAATAAACTCATTATAGATATTCACACCACGATACACTATGCATGATTGATCCCTGTCCATCACCGAAAGTGAGCAAATGAGCATCAGAACTGGCCCCTAGAGCGATAGAAGAAGGTGGACTGGTCTATTAATCACATCAGCTGGCTGCATGTGGGTCGCTTTTCATACGGAAGAGTCGCAACAGGGTGTGACAACGTTATCTACCTCGGCGTTCCCTAACAACCGTGGCCTCCTTCAGCAGTGCCCTCCCATACTACACGCACTGTTCAGGAATGGTTTGAGGAAACTCTGCGTCCAAATTCCCCTCTGAAGTCAGATGTTGCTGGACAAACACGTCCAAACCATGGAGCCGCCATCTTCAACTTACAGGACTTAAAACGTGTGGTTCGTCACGGACAATAAGTTCATCATGAGAACTAAAACTAGTCATATCTAGAAAATAAAGGTCCTGGGGTCGATTGTCGGGCTCTGCGAGGGTGTTTCTGTGTTCTCCTCGTGCATGCGTCGGTTTTCTCCGGGTACTCCGGTTTCCTTCTTCAGTCCAAAGACATTCACATTAGGCGAATTAGCTGTACCTCATTTGCCGAACCACTTACTCCTATTAGGCTCACGGGGAGGCTGGAGTCTATCTCAGCCAGCACTGGGCAAAGGCGGGGTACACCCTGAACAGGTTACCGGACCATAGCAGGGCAAAACACACCCACTCACACTTACACCCTCGGTCAATTTGGGCTTTGCTTTCAGAAGAACTTTGAGAATCAATTCATAAATATAAAAAAAGTAATAACGTGGTAATAACAATAATTTTACTCTAGCGTCAGTAAAAAGCTGACATCTGTTTGTAATTTCTTTTAATTTTTATAGATGTTTTTACACACACACACACACACATACACACACACACCGACAGTGTAATCTAATTGTGGACTGAGCGGTCGCATCAGTGTGCTCCTAATTGATCAATTTGCTGTGTTTAATCTCATCGGGGCCCAGTTGTTACCTGCATGTGCTTCATTGACGTCTTACACATTGTGCTGTAGTACAGTGTACACTTGAGGGGTTTTTGATATTGGGAATTTGTCTTGTGGTTATATAATCTTGCACTCACAGTTACTAAGAGCTCATTCAGTGTAGTGCTGAATAAAGGGTGCAAAGGGCTGTGTTCTAAGTACGTTGTGTTTTATGCCATCTTCTGTCTGTCTGTCTTTTTTTGTTTGTGTGCAGTACTACGAGATGTCGTACGGGCTCAATATCGAAATGCACAAACAGGTAAGCAGTTGTGGTGGTGTTGAGGTCTGTGTGTCGCGTGAAGCTAAGCTTGCCGAGGCACGTGAATTACAGTGATTAATAAAGATGGGCAGATTTGTTGTGAAAGAGTAGAATCCCGTTGGGGGGGGGGGGGGATGGGTTGTATTCCATCTTGATTCTACAGAAGACCAGAATCGTACAGGCCTCGAAGGGGGAGGGGTCAAGAAGAAAAATTTCCACCATGCCGCCTTTATAAGGCATATGCTGTTTTATGTTTCCTGCTCTGTTTCAGTCAGTAATAAAAGTATAGCGGATACGAGCTGCCAGTCACTGCCATGCAGGAACACTGTGTTGAATGACGTTGTGTTTTTTGTTTTCTTTTTTTCTCAGGCTGAGATTGTGAAGAGACTGAATGCCATCTGCGCACAGGTGCTTCCCTACCTGTCCCAAGAGGTATGAAGTGTTTTTGTTATACATTTACATTTACAGCATTTATTGGAAGCTCTTATCCAGAGCGACTTACAACCGAGCAATTCAGGGTTAAGGGCCTTGCTCAAGGGCCCAACAGTGACGATAGTGGGGATTGAACCGCTGACCTTCGGATCAGTAACCCAATCAGTTTCAGTAATGCTAACTGTGGTGTGGTCGTAAGTAGCAGAGCAACATGTTTACAAAACCATTGACTTTATTGTCGCATGGCTTTTACAGCCGTCTGTCCGGTGTCCGTATGCTTTGTGATGATTGGCTGATATGTATTGCAGTGCTGATTGGCTGTTTTATATATGTAAAAACATTGAAGCATCTCAACATGCTGATTGGCTGTTATGTATCATGATGCTGATTGACTGCTAGTTATTGTGATGCTGATTGACTGTTATGACCAATCAGTTAAGGCCATTCCAGTGTCGTGTATATATTAATTACAAATTGTCAGGTCCTGTTGTCTCTGAACTTTATTTTTATAGCATAATATACTGTATATTGTTATCCTTATTGTTATCGTGAATATGTCTGGTAATATCACGATGACGTTTTAAATTCATACCGCCCAGCCCTAAAGCCACCTATTGTTGTATTCTACAAATTACTGCATTACTGGCTAATCTATATTGCAGTTTGGACATAATACTAAAGGAGTAAAAAAAAAAAGCTTACTTTTGGTTAGATCTGGGGTGTCCAGTATTATCCGCAAAGGGCCGGTGTGGGTGCAGGTTTTCACTTCAACCAAGCAGTAGCCGCACCTTCCACCTGTTTCAATCCCTGGTCTCAAAAAAGAAAAATAGACTAGATTGTTCATTAGTGGTTCAGTTTTTATGCTGGATGGCAGCCATCTTGGTGAGACCACTTTACTAATGAAAGTTTTACTCAAACAGCATGAAAAGATGGGAAAAAGTAAATAATTACATCCAAGTTGTTAATTTTTTTTTTATATGTTTTCAACGGCTCAATTTTGAGATCTTAAAGCAAGGTGGTCTCACCAAGATGGCTGCCGCCCAGCTTCCACATTGAAACACTAATGAACAATCTAGTTTTTTTTTCTATTTTGTTTTAGATCAGTGATTGAAACAGGTGGGAAAGGTGTGCGTACTGCTTGGTTGAAGTGAAAACCTGCACCCACACCGGCCCTTTGTGGCTAAGATCGGACATCCCTGCACTAGAATGTAACGTCTCAATGTCTTCACAAGAGATTTTAATCCTGCCCAATGTGTTGACGTCACTTCCGGGATAAACGACAGCTAACCCCCACCGTTCAGCCATCGCTAGTAATCCACAGGATAAAATTACTGGTTTTATGCTTATTATGGTAATTTTTGTTGAAATTAGCATCTGTATTGCTTAGTTGTATAACATACACACAAATTATGCTGCAAAGTTGACCAATACCGGTACCATTTAAAGAATCTCAGTTCTTTAAAAAGTGTTGAGCTCTATCAGAGAATAAAATTTTAGGCGGTGCCTAAATCTATATATTAGAGTTATCGGACGGAGCCATTTAACCACTGAATAAAAAAAAAATAATTCTGCCTTAAATGAATTCTGAGTACACTACGATAAAGACACAGAAATAATCGCATGGACTTCTGAAAACTTGTGGCTTTTGTGTGGAGCAGCAGTTAGGAAACTTTGTGCATTATCATGCATTGCGAGAATTGTTTTTCCCACTTTAATGCCATTTGCACCGATAGATTTGTATATTTGATGGAGTGTGAAGGCTTTGAAAATGGATCCAGCTGAAAATAGGCACTTTGAAAAAGCGAAGTTGGACTTATGAAAATGTGCTGTGAATATTGCACCTCTCCCATCAGAATGCATGGCTAATAATCTCATAATTTACAGATGCTCCCTCCAACAAACATCAATGAATAAATAAATACAAGCGCAAGACCAAAATAACAACTGTGCGTCATAGCATTTAATGTACGTATGAATGAAGTCCAAAAAATTCACTTATCCTTCTTCAGTAACTGCTTTAGGGTCATGATGGATCATAGCATCTCCAAGAAACCAGGTATAAGATGGAACTCTGGAGAGCACACCAATACACCCAGGGTACCATGCACCCACACATTCACATTTATGGGGCAATTTAAAATGAGCATATTTTTGAGGAACCCTGAGAAAACCTATGCAGTCAGAGTAAGTAGCCCAAGCTCAGAATCAAATCACAGACCGGGGATGATGTCATGTGGATGGTATGATTCTTTTTAGCCCTGCACTGGACTGGTGTCCTGTTCAGGGTGTACCTAAAATGGATATGTTCATTTTTATTACAATTTCCTGTTGCTTACACAAAACCATCTGTATACTTGTAGGAATAATGTAAGGCGTCGTTGATGAAAATTGGTTAATCAGAATTGAAGTCACACATGCGACAAAACTTTTGTCGATAACTGTACATATGCTCCACGTTAGTGGCCGCTAACCCTGTTCTTGGAGGTTTAATCTCTAAAACTTCTAACACACTTCTTTTTGCTATCCATACACTTCTTAAGTCAATGATTAGAGAGTCAGGTGGGCATGATTAATGTTGGCGCCAAAGTTTTCAGGGCAGTAGATCAGTTTTGGTGACCACTGGTTTACAAGATTACGTTTATTTTGATTTTCCTCAATACATTCAGCTCACCATATTTGTTCAACATATCAGTTTCCGACTCTACTGCACATTGGAAATGTCTGTTGACTTGTGAGTGTGTGAGTGACTGGGTGTAGGAGAATGGAACTCCATCTTTAACCTTTGCTTAATCATTGCAATTCTCTCTGTGTGCATTTCCTGGTGCCAGGTGCCAAATTACCTTTCAATGATGCTTGGACCCCAAGTTTTGATCAGCAGGTTTTTTTTTTCCTTTTTGCTTTTTTTTCCCCAGACCACATGGTGACAAAAATGAACCCTTTAGCTACTGGTGGCAACGCCTGTGGCAGGAGCCCCATGTTGATTTCCTGACGATTAAATTGGAGTATTTTATGATATGATATAATTGGTATCAATTTCTCTCCAGGTGATAGGGAACTGTGTTGTACGAGCCATGTGCAGCTATGGCGACGCCTTGCCGTGCACACTTTACACCCTGGTGCCTCTAATAGCACACGTATTCTTAATTAGCTCACTCGTCAGCGCTCGCTGATGTCCTCCTAGCTCTTGTCATTATCTATATGAAATACGCTCAGTAGGAAGAAGGTGGTACAATGTATTTCACACAAAAGCTACTGTGTCTAATGTGTGCCTTTTCCCTCTCAGGATGCAGTGTTGAACAAAAGCACCACGCTCCGGATTTCCCTTGGTCTAATTTGCGGCCTCGGAATGGTATTTAGCCCAGCGGGCACGTAGGGCGATTTTTTGTTTATACAAAGTTTTAAATGCTTCTCTTTGACAGCTCCTTAAATACAGGTTTGCAGTGGTGTGTCTCAGCCTGGTTCTAAAGGTGAATTTAATTTAGGTCTCAAAAAGAAGGAAAAAAGCTTCACATGTTCCTTAATTGACGGCTTTTGGGGCAGCAGGTCTCCTTTGAAATAGGACCTTTAGCCCTTGTAGCCTCAATGGGTTTAGTTAAAAGCATCAAGGATATTATTTAAAAATAACCAGCAGAAGACAGAATGTTAACTGTCAGAAAGCAGCTTTACCAGTGAAGAGGACGCTCAGACGTTGATCAGCCATGTGTGTGACCAGGGCTGGGTAGGGCCCGAGGACGACACTGGAAGCGTAAGACAGCGGCCATATGTTCAGGGATACGAGTGACATTCAACAAATGTCACCTGTCAATATAATTCATCATCCGCTTTAGCATGCACTGAGGAGCTGATGCCTGGGACATGACTCACAATCATGGCCTTTTGAAGAAGCGCTGATTCAAATCATTTAATAATGAGGATCAGGGTGAATAATCAGGGTTCCAAAAAATATACATATACTCACCATAAGTGGTACCATTGTGATTACAGTCTATATTCTATGTGTATATA
>JBCNYG010000008.1:2427689-2437947 GCA_039654305.1 Porochilus rendahli | reverse complement strand
GTGCGAATGGTTGTGTGACTGATGGCCCTGCGATGGCCTGGTGAGCTGTCCAGGGTGTACCCCACCCTCACCCAGAGACGGCTGAGATGGGCGCCAGCCTCCCCGCGACCCTAATTAGGATTAAGCGGTTCAGAAATTGAATGAATAAATAAGACAGGGAGTAATGTTGTACTGTTTAGCACGTCCTACCTACAGCAAGATGGTCCTGGGTTCAAGTCCCATGCTCGTTTCTAGATGGAGTCTCCTCCGGGTACTCCGGTTTCCTCCCACAGTATAAATATGTGCATGTTAGGCTGATTGGCCGTTTTAAATTTCCTCTATGTGTGATATGAACTATGAATGGTTGTGTGTGGTGGCCCCGCGATGGACTGGCGAGCTGTCACACAGAGTTGGCTGAGATTGGCTCCAGCCCTCTAGTTGGATAAAGCATTTTGGAAAATGAACAAATAAATGAATGTTCATAACGACGCCCACTAGGGGGAGACATTTCATTAAAACTATGGCAAATTATTTAAAAACTTGCTAATCTTAGCCAAATATTTCAGTTTATTCAGTGCACTTCCTATATCACCATTATCTATATGTGCCTGGTGGGGGTACCTTGCACACCATGGGTACCCCTTTAGTCTATTCCTTTTTTTCATGCTTTAGTTTCCTCCCACAGTCCAGTGACATGCACATTAGGGGAAGCGGCAAGCTGCTTGGAGTGTGCCCCATCGTCACCCATATTTGGTTGGGATGGGCTCCAGCCTCCCCGTGACCCTAATAAAAGATCATTTTGGGCTCCTGAATGGTGCATCGACAAGGTGCGCGACTATCAACCGGGAGATCGCGAGTTCGAATCAGGATTCGTGACAGGGAGGCCATGGGAGCCAATTGGCCGAGCTCTCACGGGAGGGAGGGATGGCATACGCTCACTTCCCTGTCACTCACAGCGATCACCAGCCAATCAGGGGCGTCTGAGATCTCATTCGTACGAGGGGGTGGATATCGCTTCCCCTCCGAGTGTGTTAGATCGCCCCCAAATACGCATGCGCAGCAGTTTGAAAAAAGTGGTAGCATCGCTTGTCATGGAGGGGGCACGTGCCTGCTTACGCCCCTCCCTGGTCGGTGGTGGTAGGGAGGGCAAAAGTTGATGAGTGGGAATTGGATACGACTAAAAATTAAGGAGAAAAATGGGGGAAAATCCAAAAAAAAAAGATCATTTTGATTTTGATAATGAAAATGAATTCATCACAGCAAGAAGGTCCTGGGTTCGAGTCCCTGGCTGAGGCATGTCTCTGTGGAGTATGCGTGTGTGTGTGTATCCCTGTGCTTGTGTGGGCTTCCCCGGGGAACTCTGGTTTCCTCCTTTAGGCCAAAGACATCAGGCTAATTATGAGAAGTGGAAAATGGAAATGGTAGTGCGATTGTCCGACATTCTGTTATGTGTACCGCGACCAGTTCCAGAGAAGTCAAGGTCACCTGGAGTTTGAGAGCGCTAGTAAGTAACAGTGAGGTAGCCTGAGCATGGGTCTGTGTGGGGTTTCATAATGCTCTCCATATGTCCATGTGGTTTGTGCACGTTCTCCAGTTTCCTCCCATAAACATGTCAGTACAAGGGCTGGCTATGTTAAGTTGCCCCAAGGAATGAATGCATGCGTGTGTTTCCTGCACTGTGCCCTGCGTTCCAGGGACAGACTCCAGACTCACCGCCACCCTGACCAGGATAAAGTGCTTCCTGAAGACGGATGAAAGAATGAATGTATTAAATGTCACTAGACAGGAATAAAACCGATTTCGGGGACACTGCATTTCCTTATATAGACATCTACAGGCTGATGATGAAAGAGGAAGATAATTGATGACATTTTGCTTCTTCTTCTTCTTCTTCTTCCTCTAGGAGAGAGAAGTGGAAAAAAATGAGGACAGTTTGAAACGGGACAGCACTAAAGAGGTACGGCCTAATTATTCTGTTCCTGTCTCTTCCTCCATGGCCCTGGCCTAACGTCAACACCGTGTCTATAATTATAAGCCCCAGTCAGGACATGCTCGAATTATCAGGTTTTCATGACTCTGGGTTGAAAGAGCTGCAAGTATGATTTAAAATAACAAGTTTAAAACCACAGTTCCACTTTCGCAGAACCATATCAGCCGTAATCTTCAGCTTTAATCACCGGAGAGGAGTCAGTCTGAACCAGGAAAGGATTTATCGTGTCTTGGATTTAAGACAGTAGGCATAGAGGATAGCACGTCCACCTCACGGCGAGAAGGTACCGGGTTCGGGTCCCGGGCGTTTCCATGTGGAGTTTGCATGTTCCCCCCGTGCTCGCATGGGTTTCCTCTGGATCCACCGGTTTCCTCCCACAGTCCAAAGACATGCACGTTAGGCTACCTGGCTGCTTTTGAATCGCCCCTAGGTATGAGTGTGTGTGTGTGTTGGCCCTGTGATGGCTTGGCAGACTGTTCAGGGTGTACCCTGCTTTCGCCCAGTGTCGGCTAAGATAGGTCTCCCTCCCCGTGACTCGGGTTAAGTGGTTCAGCGTATGAGTGAGAGAGTAATAATTCATTGTTTTGTCTTTTTTGTTATTTTTTTAAGTTGTGTTTAGATGTTCTCTGGAAAAAAATACTTTGTAATATCGATATTTTTAGTTTGTTGTTATTTGGGGGTTCATCGCTTCTCACTCATACCGGGTCACAGGGTGGCAGTGCCTATCCCAAGGCGGGGTACACCCTGAGCAGCTCACCAAACCATGGCCGGGCAGCGCACGCAACCATTCACACCTAGGGGCAATTTGGAACCCTGCAAAACTCCACACAGATTCGCCCTCGCCCAGGCTGGGCCGCGAACCCAGGACCTTCTCGCAGTGAAGTGCATGTGCTGCCCTTATACTATCAGTATAATCAGTGGCTACACAGATGACGAATTAGTCGTAGCTTTTGCAGGTGTGTGATCATTCTCTTCTTGTCTGATGCGTCGTCTCCTCTCTCTTGGTCTGCAAGAAGAGTGTTTCTCCCACAGGAGGGTCTCCCAAGTCCGCTGACGGGAATGGCATGGACAGCCGAACCACCTCCAGAGATGCCCGTTCACCTTCCTCTGGTTTCCAGCACACGCACGCACAGACCCCCAACCAACACAAGAGTCCTTCTCAGGTGCACACTGCATGATTTCTTACACCTAAAGTAAGAGTATAGGACTCTGAGTATTCAATCTGGTGGTGACACGGCGGTGTCGTGGTTAGCACGTCCGTCTCACGGCAAGAATAGAGTTTGCATGTCCTCTGCGTGCTTGCGTGGGTTTCCTCCGGGTACTCCGGTTTCATCCAACAGTCCGTTCCAAATCGTGTGAGTGTGGATGGTTGTGTGCGTGATGCCCCGCGATGGCCTGGCGAGATGTTCCGGGTGTAACCCCGCCTCTGCTTGGTGACGGCTGAGACCCTGGTAGGATTGTGCCGAGTGCGCGAGACATGATTGGTCATGATTCACACCCGTACAGATTAACCGAGGGATCAGAGATATGGTTTGCGTTTTCAAATCGGTTCCAGTTCCATAAATCGGCTCAAAAGGTTTGCGGATAAAAGTTGACCGGAGTCGTGGGTTGTAGTCTTTACTGCGGGGTCGAAGATAAAACAGAAGGATGATCCAGGTACGGTATGATGATGAGGTTACACCACAGTACAGTCCTAAACGCTTCACACTCGATCTGTCTTTGGATTCTTTTTCAGGAGAAAGCACGCTCTCGTTCTCCATCTCCGTCACGTGACTCTCCATCTCCTGCACCTCCTCCGCCTCCTCCTGCTTGTCCTCTGCCCTCCCCAGCATGTGCTCCCTCTCCTCCTGTCCAGCACTAGGTGAGATACACCTACACGCTCCACGGATAACACATGTCCTCCTTCTTGTTTATTTGTTTATAAAGGTGCAGTCGAATGTTACAGGAATATTATATATTATATTCAACATTAAAGTGCAGCAACGTTATTTATTTATTTCTACTCTTTCATTCAGATTTCATCCTACTAGGGTCCCGGGGAGGCTGGAGCCTGTCTCAGCCGACACTGGGCAGGGGCGGGGTACACTCTGAACAGCTACCGGATCATCGCAGGGCAACACACACACAAGCGTTCACACTCACACTCACCACCCGGGGCAATTTTGAACAGCCGGTTAGTCTAATCTTTGGCGCGGACGTCCTGCATCAGGGCGTCGACCACGGTTTCGGATTGGGTTCCCTCTCCCTTGCCTGAGGCTTGTTTGCTGGCAGCTCAGGATGTCGGTAACAGTGGCCAGCTAGCTGTCTGTCACTCCCAGAGCCTCTTGATAGTGATGTGCATGTCTTTGGACGGTAGGAGGAAACCGGAGAACCCGGAAAAAAACCCAAACAAAAACGGGGAGAACATGTAAACATGCAAATACGCGTCCCGTGGTCGGCGGGAGCGTTTCCGCGTGGAGTTTGCATGTCCTTCCCATGCTTCCGTGGGTTTTATCTGCGTTCTCTGGTTTCCTCCTACAGTCCATGCACATTAGGCTGACTGGCTGTTTCAGATTGCCCCTAGGTGTGAGTGTGGTAAGTGGTCGTGTATGTGTGGGTTGCTGTTCAGGGTTATTGTAGGCTGAGAGAGGCAGCAGCCTCCCCATGGCCCTAATATTATGAATAAGACTTATGAGTGATGCCTGAGATGTTTCGTAGCCGTCTCGAAGCAGCACTCGTTGAGTTCTCCCGCCTCCAAAATGAAAAGCCTGACGTCACCGCTCGCCTCTGCGTGAATAGTGAATCTTTTTCGCTTGCCGTGTTTGTCTTGCCGCCCTCACAGCACCCACTCCGCTTTGTGGAGTGAGACGGGTGGGAGATGAAGTGGCCCTCCCTCGCCCAGCCACCCACCCACCCACCAAACCCAGCACGCATCGGATCCGTCCCATAGTGCAACGGGGTCGAGGACCATGTGCCTTGCCAGGGATGGGCATCTGTCCAGCGAGTTGAACACAATCAGCATCCACTACCCTGCAGGGCCACGTCAGAGGAACAGCTTAACATGCCAATCCAGCAGCTGGTGTAGTGATTGACAGGTCTGTCAGCCAATCAGGCAGCTCGAGTGCTATGGCAAAGCTGAGCATTTTGGTGGGTTGCTCTCTCTCTCTCTCTCTTTCTCTCGCTCTGTCTCGCTCTATAAATATATATATATATATATCACATTGATGATGATTTATGTTTTGAATATCATTTGTTTCTGTATTTCAGCAGTAAGCAAACCAGAGCAAGCCCTGTCGACCCTTGATAACCACGGGAAACCTAAAAACCCACCCAACGAACACACAGAAATGAACTGAGACACTTTTAAAAAAACGAAACACCACCAAGCTTTCGGACTGCTGTGTAGCTGAGCTGGAGCGTCTTCACCGAAGAAGGTGACATTTACAGCCTGTTGCTTTTTCTACACTCACATTAGGCACCGCGACCTTATTTTTGCATTCCTTAAAGCCCCGTGTGCATGAGTGAGCGCATCGCTGGGGATCTACATTATGCAGGTGGACAGAACTGAGACGACTGGAGGTGTGGAGGACGCCATGGTTCTTCAGTCTGGTGTCTGTTAGGCTCCCTGCAGGGACGTTATATTCGTTTATTTTTCTGGGAAGCTGTATAACCTGCTTGGTTCATCTGGCACTGTTGCACAAGCCGCCCTGTGCTTTTCCTCACTCATATATATAGTTAGTAATGTTAAAGGAACCAGGATCCATCCTCTGGTCAAGGGGAGCTGCTTCTCCGTCAGCCAAGATGATCAAACGACCTGAACCGCTTTCATTTTCTTTTCAATTTACATTACAGCTGCGTTTGGTGTCTTTACAGCCGTATAAACAAACTCTTATATTGGTTGAAATGGTTCTTCACACCCCGACAGTAACCAATAACATGAGATCCGAAAATTGATTGGCCGACCAATCACCGTCTTTCGGTCCGCTGGGAAATCTCATCGCTCATCATCTTTCTTTCTCATTCTCATTTGCCGAACCGCTTTGCGTCCTCCTAGAGTCGAAATCAGGCTGAAGCCTATCTCAGCCGACACTGAGAAAAGGCGGGGTGCACCCTGAACGGCTCGCCAGACCATCGCAGGGCCAACACACATTCCACCATTCACACTCACACATAGGGCCAGCTTGGAACAGCCAGTTAGCCTACTGTGCATGTCTTTGGACTGTGGAAGGAAACCAGAGAACCCGGAGGAAACCCACGCAAGCACAGGGAGAACATGCAAACTCCGCACACAAACACCCGAGCCCGGCAGTCGAACCAGGGACCTTCTTGTTGGAGGAGTAAGTGGTTTTCCAAAGGGTGTGCGAGTGCATGAGCCTAACCAGTCGGAGGAAACCAGAGTACCTGGAGGAAATCCACACAGGTGCACGTAGGGTCATTTAAATTTTCACTAACTGAGCTCTGACAGTATTCTCACTCGCTCCGAACCGCCTAATCCTATTAGGGTTGCGGGGAGACGCCCTCGCCGAGCCCGGGACAGGACCGGTTTGAGAATAGAACTGGGGGAAATGAGCGGATTCGTGTTGGAACGTCAGATTCGAACTATTTCAATTCGACTTACTGTATAAAAGCAAACACTGTACGCGGTCACCGGTCATTTTAAGAGACATCGGTCGACTTCCGTTGCGTTTGATCCGCCACTGGTGTTCCACAGTATGTTTTTCGGCCACTGAGGAGGAGGGCGTAAGAGCAGGGATGGCGTATGAAGCGGATGTTTCATACCCCAGATAGAGCACATGAAGTGTACGTCTAATATTGTTTTTAAAATTAACATTTTCAATCAATGTAATGTTTTTTTTGCTTTGTTTTTTTATTCCCCCTTCATTTTTTCCTCGCTGGTGTTTATTGAACACTTCTCGGAACACTGTATACTGCGTGAAAGTCTGGCCCCAGGTTATATCGAATTGATGATCCTGTTGAAGCATGGAGTCAGAGACATACTACGCTACTGTAGGGACGAATAAAGAAATATTTATTGGATATTAGTGGATATGTTTCATTCCTTGGCTGGGCTGTTGGGAGGGGGTGTATGATTTAGTGTGAAGATTCACGTGTCTGTATTTGTGATACAGCAAAACAAGTTCCACCTACATCATGTGCATGAGTCTTTGTTACAATTATACAGAAATATTAAATCGATTTCCATTAAGATCGTTTTTATTTTGTACTGTAATTGTGCTTTATTATGTTTTGTTCATCCTGTAATGTCCTCTTAGTTTATTCACTCATTCGCTGAACCGCTTAATCCTATCAGGGTTTAATAGGCGCTGCCTGTCTCAGCCGACACGACGAAAGTGGGGTACACCCTGAATCTCTTCCCAGACCACTGCAGGGCAACACACACACACACATCCAGTTAGCCTAACGTGCATGTCTTTGGACTGTAGGAGAACACGCAGTAATCTTCGCACAGAAGCGCCCTTCACGAACCCGGGCCTCAAACCCAGGACCTTCCTGCTGGGACGCGGACGTGCCCACCACTGCACCACCGTGCCACCTGCCTCTAGAGTGACATTATGTACGAATACTTAAAATAGAACATAGTGAGAGACAGCGCGAACCTACAGTCTAGGATGAAAACAAATCAACGCCGCCTTCATACTATTCTGGGTACAACCTTTGGTGGTGCTGTTGGTCCTGGTTCTGTGAACACCTAAAATAACCGACCTCTGGGGTTTACTCACTGCCGACTGAACATGAGCTGATGTGGATGAAGTAAACCTGAAACCTTATTTTATCATTTTATCCTTGTAAAAGAGGCGGAGGGGGCTGTGGTCTGCCATCACAGGTACAATATGACTGTCATGGCTGCAATACCAGCTTCTCCACTAGGGGGCAGTAGGGTTCTAACCAGCATTGAAAGCTGTTTGTCTTCTAAAATTGCTTTGGGGGGGGGCATTGTAACCTGATCAGACCTGATTTATCATTAACAAATCGAAAGAGATGAATCAGCTGGATTGCATGCATGGGAAATATTTAACCCTTCCATGCTGTGGGGAAAAAAAAGACTCGAAGCCAATGTCATTACACAAAGATTATTATTATTATTATTATTGAACCAATATAGATGGGTAAAAAAACCCTGTAAAATATAAAAAATAAATTACATTATGTGCCCTGCGATGGTCTGGCGAGCCGTCCAGGGTGTACTCTGCCCTAGCCAAGAGTGGGTTGAGATAGGCGCCAGCCTCCCCGCGACCCTAATTAGGATCAAGCGCTTCAGAAGATGATTGAATGAAACTCTATACGTAACAAAGCTACTAAATTACACTGCAGGGCAACAATCACATCTAGGGGCGATTGGAACAGCCAGTTAGCCTAACAGGCATGTATTTGGACTGTTGGAGGAAACCGGAGTACCTGGAGGAAACCCACACAAGCCCGGGGGGGGCATGCAAGCTCAAAACGTCCTTGCTGAGACCAGGGTCTTCTTGCTGTGAGGTGGACGTGCTAACCACGACACCACTACGCTGCCCAAAACGACTGCATTTGTAGTTTTTAGATGAAATCCGACCCCACGCAGTGTCTTTCTAAAACAGTGGGTTAAAAGCGTGTCCCATCAGTGCCGCAAGGCAGGGGCTGCATATTACAGTACACAGTAATCATATCGAGCTTCAATAACAGGAACAGAGATGTCCTCAGACTCCGAAACACGGTCCACGGAATGATGGGAAACGACAGGCACTTTCAGTTCCAATATTCAACTAGAATAATCTTTCAGCACATTCATTTTATACTCTAGCGCCGCTCAACTCTCCGTTCTGATTGGTCAGAAGGTGTCGTTTAATTTTCTATAACAGCAGCTCTGACAGTATTCTCACTCGCTCCGAACCGTTTAATCCTATTACGGTTGCGGGGAGGTTGGAGCCTATCTCAGCCGACTGTGTAAAGGCAGGGTACCATCTTCATGTTCATTAAGGAATTTCTAATCCTTGGATAATTTCTATTGTAGACAAGGAATGAAGCAGTTATCGGAAAATAATCACCATCGGGGTGGTAAAGACCGTTTTCCTGAATAGAACCTTCTAAAGCGTTTCATTTCTTACTAAAGAAGTAAAGCCACCGTGTCAAAAACAACACCTTCAGTTTATTATTATTCATCCGTTCATTCATTTCCTGAGCCGCTTTATCCTTATTAGGGTCGCGGGGAGGCTGGCGCCCATCTCTGCCGACTCCTGGCTGAGGTGGGGTACACCCTGAACAGCTCACCAGACCATTGCACGGCCAACACACACAACCATTCGCACTCACGCTCACACCTGGGGGTGATTTGGAACAGCCAGTTAGCCTACTGTGCATGTAGGAGGAAACTGGAGTACCCGGAGGAAACCCACACGCGCATGGGAAGAACATGCAAACTCCACACAGCACCAAGAGTCACTCACCTTAAAGCGAAAGGTAGTTTGTATTTTAAGAGATTAGACGCATTATTACATTAAAGATAGATAATATTAGGCTAAAAACACTGTAGGAGAAATAAAGCCAGAACGGAGATGGTATCAAGATGAGTAATAGATTTTTATTCATGTACAGTAGTTGGAGAAAAAAAATACATATAGAAAAATATTTGATGTGTGCAATATATTTAGGCAAATACAATCAAACCTTGGGAAAGTCAGTGTGGTATTGGACAGAACATCATTAATCCTCGCCTGCTCGCCATGCTGGCTTCAATCATCCACAAACACAAACTCACAAACCTAACTACAGATTAGTGGAACGAATTATACCTCCATCCAATTTATTCACTCATTAATAAAACACTTCTGGACTCCAACGTTTCATTGTTTCACCTTTAGCCTTGATTACAGTGTGCAAACGCCACGACATTGTTTCCTCAGACTTAAGCAATATAACACTTATTTTCATCCAGGGTTGGGTTCTCTGGATAATAATCCCCGTACTAATGTCCCCCCCCCCCGACATCATTTTTAATCGATGAGGGGGAAAAACTGAACCACTCCATATTTTATATCCGTGCCATCAGGGAAGGAAAAGTCCATTGAAGTGATAACCTGCTCATTATCTACATTCAGATCATCAGCTGACTTCATTTTATTGCCACATTAATGTTGCTGAGCCTCGACCGGAACAATTGAAGCAACAATGCCATGGAGATTACAGCAATATAATCACAGCAAGGGACTTTTTTTTTGTTTTTTACATATACATATATATACATATACATACATATACATACATATACATACATATACATACATATACATACATATACATACATATACATACATA
>JBCNYG010000008.1:2408980-2421969 GCA_039654305.1 Porochilus rendahli | reverse complement strand
AGGAGAGATTATCCCTGTGCGGAGGCGAGTCTGTAGTCAGTGCCACTCAGCTTTAGTGGCTACAGTAGCTGCACTGATGCCTCTGGGATGCAGATGTGGTGAGCAGCACTGCAGCCGGTCCAGTGGTTATATATATTTATATTTATATACACTATCTGGGTTTGGTGTGAGAAAAGTACACACCATCCTCCTGGCTAATAAGTCTTTCATACAGTCCCAGAAAAGTTGAAATGGTGATTCCTCTCTTGGTCGACTATCTGCAGGCTCGGCTTGCGCTCCGAATCATCCGCCTCAGAAATCTCGGGGGCCTGTTCGCGAGGGAGCCGTTGCTTAAAAAAATCGGAGATGTATCGGACCTGCGGGGTGGGGTGGGGTGGGGTGTTGGGGGGTGGGGGTGTTTCACGCTGGATTAGTCAAAAAATGCATTTGGATTTTTATTTATTTATTTATTTTTAAAAGGTCAACATCGAGCTGAAACTTACAGTGAGAACGGCGATGAGCGCCCCCTGGAGGAGACCCACGAGAACATCGCTCCAGTGGTGTTTGTAGTCAGACACCCGCGTGTAGCCGACGTAAATGGCAAAAGCGACCAAAAAGAACTGAATCGTAGGCCGCAGAAGACGTGCCCATTTGAACGCCATGCGCGCCTGTACATATAACTAAAGACAAGGAGAGAAATCAAAGGCAAGTGATAATACCACACTGATATCCTCCAAACATTAAAGTTTATAGCGGGAACATATTACATAATAATAATACAGTAGTCCCAGATACAAGAGCTAACAGTAGTCATGTGATGTCATTTCCTGAACTGCTTTACCCATTATTATGGGGTAGGATACAGCCTGAAATAGCTCGCCAGACCAACACACGCACACAACCACTCACGCTCAAACTCACACCTAGGGGCAACATTGAATCCCCAGTTAGCCTAATGTGCACGTGTTTGGACTGTCGGAGGAAACCAGCGTTCCCTGAGGAAACCCATGCATCCAGGAACGCGGCTTGATCCCAGGACCTTCTTGCCGTGACGCAGATGTGCAAACCACTACGCCACTGGGCCGCCGTCGAACACTTAGTAAAGACGTGCTTTTACGGGAAATAAACAATGAGCCAGATTTATTCAACCACTGATTTGCCGAACTGCTTAACCATACTTGGGTTACAGGAAGGTCGGAGCCTAACTCGGCCGACACTGGCTGAAAGCCCTGAAGAGCTTGCCAGACCAACAAGATCGCAAGGCCAACACCCGCACATAACCTCTAACGATCACATACACTCCTAAGGGCAACCTAGAAAACCCAGTGACCCCAATGTGCGTGTACGTGGACTGTGGAAGGAAACCTGCGCAGACAGACACAGAATTGCCCTCACTGGGCTCGAACCCACGACCTTCTTGCTGTGAGGTGGATGCCACCGTGCCGCCCTGTAACTCCAAGTAAACACCTACATTCTGGGTATCTTGTCTAGGAAATCACGGCGTTGCGTCCGGCAATCGCCCTAAAACTCCGCAAATCATCACGGACACATTTTATAGTGTTACTGTTTGAACATGTTTGAACACGACAGGAATGCCTCGTGCTCTGAAAGCGTTATCTGAGAAAATCCCCTGGCTCAGGTTAAAGGTATTCATGCGGCACCCAAAACTACCAGTGAGTGCTGCTGGGAACCAGTCTGGGACGATAGGCTTAGGGGGAGCATTCTGGGATGGTTTGGCCTCAGATAGGGCTTTGGGTCGTTTTTCTGGGTAGTGAATGTTGTTAAGTATGGGGATGGTTACCTGGATAGCTGAAAAGAAAAGTAAGAGTCACTTAAAAGTGGGCTACTCACCGCCAAAAAGAGCATGGCGTACATCCCGAACGAGGAGTGGCCAGAGTAGAAAGACAGCCTGAAGCATGGATAAAGAAAGCGAAACGGTTAGCACCATGTTTCTAATGAAGTTGAACAAATTTTATAAATTGACCTACAACACTGAAGGCTTTACAACAAGAGCATTACAGCGCTTCTTCAGCAGATACTTCTTCTGCACACAGCGTACCTACGAGAAGCACGACCGACCGAAGAACCTCCAGGATCGTTTACAGGAGTGTGCACTTACAGCAAAAATAGACTTTCTGTACAACAGAGTAACCCTTCTGAGAAAGGTCAAATCCAACAATCAGACAAGAGAGGAGGAACAGGAAGCGAGAACTACAGCTGACACCACAAAAAAAACAAACACAGGAAATGAGGTCAACAGCGGCGCGACCTTCAACCCTGGCCTTCCTGTCTCTCGGCGCGGTACCTGGATTCAGTGACGTTTCTGGAGCTTCCTGTGCAGTTAATTTCGATCATGTAGCCCGTACACACAGTAGGCGCGCACACGGCCAGAAAGTTGGGTCGCAGGCGTCCGATGGTGAACTTGGCCATTTCTGTGAGAGACTGGCTCACGCAGGCGCCGAACAGGAACGTACCCACGACCTTATAGAGTGCCGCGCAGTACTGGTTAAAATCGGTGTTTGAGTAGAGGCGCTTGCTGTAGACCAGGTAAGCTTCCCCCGTGGTAATCTGTACAGGAAGAAAAAAGAAGAGAAAAATATAACAGGTAATTGGTAAAAGAGTAAACTAAACTAAACCTCATGCAGTGACTTCTGGAAGTGCTCCTGAGCCCGTGCAGTGATGTCCACGGCAGATCTGTGCCTGTTTTAAATGCAGTGCTGCCTGAATATTGATTTTCATCCTTGTCTCATACGTACGCAGAGATTTCTCCTGATTCTGCAAATCTCTTGAGGATAATATGTATGTGACACTCTTCAACAATTGCTCAGACATCTGCCCAGATGTTCTTTTTATACCCAATCGTTTTCCTGTTACATGTTCTCAATGAACCAAAGAAGTGTTTTTCTGCCCGTGTTCCAACTTCTATGAGACGTGCGGTTGTCGTCAGATTCAAAATGAGCTAGGAGTTTGCGTTACATGGAAAGTGTCAACGAGAGGGTCCTTGGTTCGAGTTCCGGGCCCAGCGCTTCTGTCTGGCGTTTGCACGCCCTATCTGTGCTTGTGTTGGTTTCCTCCTGGTACTCTAGTTTCCTCTCACAGTCCAAAGACAAGAACATTAGGCCAATTGGCTTTATCAAAACTCAAGTGTCCCAACCTTTTTAGCTCCCGCCCCTCGGGATCAGTAGGAATGGGTTCTGTCTGTAGGTCCATCTGTCCGTCACACTTTAGTTTCTGGACATTTATTTTCCCGTGCACTGAAGGGGCTTTCAAACATTGTATGCTAGCTCACTGCTATGAGTGCTAGGATGAGTTGGTGTGTGAGTGACTTTGACCTACTTTTCAAGGTCACAGAGCCAAAACTATTCCGGAAATTTACTTGCCGCACGCTGAAGCTGTGGCTTTTTAACTTGCTACGTCTGTTCTACATTGGCATATTATGAAACTGGTCTTTCGACGGGAGCGTATGGACCCCTGTGGTCAATTTTTGAAACTGGGATTTACTTTCACACCAAATAAGTTAAAATGGTTTCAGGAACAGACAGATTTATATTTTTATATATTAATAGAAACACCAACATGTCTCAGAAGGGTGTTGAGCAGCTTGTACGCCATTCTGCCCAGATATTTCCTCAACTGGAGATCTGATGATGGTTTTTCCACTCAAAAACTCCCATTAATGTTCAAATCAGTTGAGATCTGAGGACTGTGACGACTACAGCATACAACTTCTCAACTCATTCGATGAGCTCTGTGTACAGATGGGGCGGGGTGATCCGGGGAGCAACCACTCCCGTCGGAATAAAAATATCTGATCATAGCATAACCATGACTGCTTAACCTTTGTTTATTTTCTTTGAAGCGGACAAGTGGACACGAACAATGTAGCAAAATGTTAAACAAAGCTTCTACTGCTTCCTTTAACTTGTCACGCATCAGGTGCCGGTCATTTCTGGTAATGTGGCAGTGATTCAGGACAGACTCACAATGATGATGGAGCAGGTGATGGTGACGGCAGCCATCATTCCATGCGAGATGGTGTCGTGCTTGTACGGGTAACGGATGCTTTCGTCATCGCAGTACACACCTCGCTGGTATGGCTGGAAGACGATGGTCATGATTATGAACGGCAGTCCCGCTGAATGAAAGAGAAAAACAAAAACGATATTTGTCAGGAAACGGATTCCCAACCGGAAGCCTGTAGTGACGTTGCTGGGCAACAAAGACCTAGAAATATTAAACGTCATGTTAATTATATAAAAAAAAAAAAAATCAATAAATAAAAACCTTTCAATCATAAAACAAAAAAAGTTTTACCATCAAAAAAAGGGGTGATCCTACCAAGTCTCACTGAACACTAAAAACATTTGAGCTTAAGAAGGTGATCACACTGGAGGTGCGACACGAACGGCAATTCACAGCTGTCACTTTTGATTCTCAAATTTCTTTTGCAACATTCGCAACGTCGCATTTTGGTCGTGAACTCATCGCAAAAAAATTCAAGCATGCCTGAAATTTCTGCGAACGTCACAAAACGAGCCTCTGAAGCGCAGTAGCCTCAAACTCTTCTCAAACAGTCCGCACGGGTCGCGAGAAAGTCGCAAAGTTGTCGCTTTGATCACAAATTATTTGTTTTCCATTCACAAGAAAAATGAAAAAGTTGACTTTCAAGCAGGAGGTTTGAGGAAAGTTTGAGCCTTGCTGGCATCCACTAAACTCTGTAGATTTTGTAACCTCATCGTATTTTATTCACGTTTGGTTCACGCTAATAAAGGCGCAAATATAAAGCGGATGGTTTCAGAACTAAAAGCGAACAAAACGCGACTGCTTTTCAAAATAATAATAATAAATTTTATTTATTTCTTTTGTGGCCAAACGTCCTCAAACCCGTCGCAAATCTGTCTCGTGACTTTCGTGCGATATACTTATTTAATTTTAAATTTGTGAAAAAAAATTTGCAAAAAAAAAAAAAGAAAAGAAAGAAAGAAAAAAAAATAAAAAAGAAAAGCGACTGACGCTAATCAATCGCATCTCTTGTGTGATCACCCCCTAAAATTAAAAACAAAAATGGAATATGAGATGCTGGACCGAAATTGTAGCATTAATTTCCTGATCTTTACATCTTCATGTCCTGGATTGAAACACAGCACCTTGGGTTTGAACTTAACATTTAAAGAGATACAAATTACGGAAATGAAGCTTTCTTCTTGCTTTGAGCATTGAGTTTCACCTGTGAAGACTGCATTCACTGCTAAACAGGATAAACCAAGATGAAGACCAGCGAGCTGTCTATGGGAGAAAAGCAAGATACACTGTATGGACAAAAGTGTGTGGACACTCGTGTATCTTGACGGGTGGACTACAGGTTTCATTTCTCTTTGCTGTTGTGTGGGGTTGAGGTCGGTGCTCTGGGCAAGCGACTCACATTATCGCTCCCAACCTTGGTAAGGCATGTCTTCATGGAGCTCACTGTGTGCGCAGGAGGGACGGTCATGCTAGAATAGGTTTGAGTCTCTTGGTTCTAGTGAAGGGAAATTGTAACCAAACAGCAGAACTTTGTGGCACCAACTTTGGTAAGAAGCTACATATGGATGTGATGGTCAAGTGTCCATAAACTTTTGTCCATATAGTGTATTTTGAAGTTTGGGGGTGGCAGTGTCCAAATCACAAGCTTTTGCTTTTGCCAATATAGCAACTTGAAAGGTCCGGAACAAGAAGACACAAACAACGTGAAATCTACGAAGAATACCCCCCAAAAAAACAAACAGTGACGCCATTAACATCCTCGACAGGGAAGGGAAGACAGCGCCAATAGTAACCTCGACCAAAGTGATTAAAAGACCAATATGGACTTAAAGAAAAGATCCGCTAATGACCAAAACATACAAAGGCGTTGGTCCAGCATGGTGGATGGAATGTCGTGGCTTGGGCTAGCATGGCTGCTTATGGAATGAGCTCACTACTCTTTATTGATGATGGTGGCAATTTACAGAGAAAGGCATCCAATTTAATTGGGAGGAACATTATAAAACAAAATCCATCTCCACACCTTCACCAAACAGAGCAGCGAGAAATAAAAGAGGGTGTGATGTAATCGTTTCGCAGTTGCCGATGTTCATCTCATATATACGGCTGAGCAGCTGTGAGTTAAGGGCTTTGTTCGAAGGCCCATCTGTGCCAACTTGGTAGTGCTGGGACTTGAACCCCTGACCTTTTAATCAGTAACTCAGAGCCATAACCACTGAGCCACCACTTCCCATGAAACGGTTTGGTGACGTCAGTGAGTCATTAATATATTTGATGGTCCAAATGTCCGAGCCATTTGATTATACCTACAGCGTGTGCTAATGTCCAAAGCACGCTGCAACATGGTTGGATTAGACGGATAGAGATGGCTGAAGTTCTTTTCGGAGTCATGACGAAGGCAGAATTCATGGGTTTTAAATAAAGTCAAACACAAAACAGGAATCTCATTGGGTTCCTGCTCGAAGGCTCAACAAGAGCAACAAGAAATGCTAAATTAAATCTGACGTTATCTAATACGGGGTGGCTCAGTGGGCATAGTGGTTAGCACGTCCGTCTCACAGCAAGAAGATGCTGGGTTCGGGTCTCAGGTTTCTGTCTGTGGGGCGTTTACATCTTCTACCCATGCTTGCGTGACCTTCCTGCACATGCTCCGGTTTCCTCCCACAGGCCAAAGCCATGTACAGTAGGCTAAATGGATGGTGCAAATTGTCCCTAAGTGAGGGTGTGTTGACCTGCGATGGTCTGGTGATTTGTTCAGGGTGTACCCACCTTCGCCCGGCGTCGGCCAAGATAGGCTCCAGAACCCCAGTAATATACTAATCCGTTTGCAAAAGTCTGGCTAATATTTCTGTAGGCTGGGAAAACAAATCCAACACAACCATAATGGGAACGTTTTCTACTGTTGCGCAGGTACAAACTATCCAGTGTTAAACGGAGCAAAGGCCACTACAGCGGACATGAAAACCAGATCAATCTTCACTACTGCTCTCCACACCGGAGCTGATAGCAGAAATCGATGCTCTTTATCTTCTACATGCTCCTTAAACGGCTCCAAACAAACACATTAGTCAGCATTTGCGAATTGTAAGCACTCGCTGGGTCTCATGTGTGCACAAGTCCATAAAGTCCACGGTTAGGCATAAAAATGCGTCCTGGTTAAAACCCTAGTAAATATACAATCCCCTAACCCCCCCACCCCCACCCCCACCCCACCCCCACCCCACCCCTCTTTAAATCTCAATCTAGTTTGTTGTCCCATATCTGTAATAGTCAACGTGGTCCTGAGCCGTTTTAACAAAAGCGATTGCATCAACAGCGGTTTAAAGCCATTTTTACAGTTTACGACTGTGTACTGAGGTCCATATTGGGTCATCTTGTGTATCCATGCTGCTGATGTTTAATGGCTAAAACAGACGTTTTATTGTCGGCTTTATTGTAGCAAAAAACCTGAAAAGCTAAATGACGCCTCTTTGGCTGGACACGGTAACATTTGATTCATCCATTCGTGCATCTCGAAGCTGTGCACTTGAGCAGGAGATGAAGAGCTTAAAGAGCACAGACACTCTCCCGAAAGAGATTACGGACTCACGAGTAAATCATGAGAGTTCCGCTTCATGTTGCAGAATGGCTGTGAAACAGGTTAAGGCCTACTATCACTTCTGTTAGAGGGCTGTTTCACAATCAGGGAAGACTTTTTGGGTTCACAGAAGCTCAAAAATAAAACTCCTAGTTTTTGTGGTTTATTGTAACCACTCAACACCTTATGAGACTTGAATGTTTAGTATGAAGTCTCAGAGCTCCAGGTCTAAAGGTGTCTAAATTACACCGGGTGAAAGTATTACAAGTACCGGGTCTCCAGAATCACTACATCTGCTTGTAGTGTCTCAGAATTGTAAAGAATTCACAGCATTAGGAATAAAAGCTCACTAAACACATTATCTGGTCAGGTTCCATGCAACATTAGTTGTATATGTTATTAACTGCAGCAACAACAGCATCAGTGGCGATCGTTGTGGTTTTCCAGAGAAGACACGTTTTGACGCACATGCTCATCCAGCTCATGTGGAACTCTGTATAGAAAGTGACACTGTGCTGACTCATGCTAATTCTCTGTGAAGATATCTTGGCCCTGCACTAAATATGATCCCAGTTGGGGCTCCGAATAAAGCTGAAGCATGTGATCACGTGTGTTTTTTTTAAGCCACAAGTTTTTCAAGGGCCTCGAAAGGAACTGACATGTGAGTGCTGACTGATGATCGTTGCTTTACATAGACGCGCCGATGCTCCAATTTCAGAAAGAGTCTATTTCATCACACCTAGCAACACAAACAATGCCCTGGTTCACTCGCGCTGGCGGACGGCATGCAAAAGACACGTCGTCTCCGTGAAAGTACTTACTCACCGAACACAAAGGCATGGTGGATATTTAAAGCCTACAAAGAAAAGAGAACAGGAAGTCTGGCCACTCTCCAGTGTTCATAAACACCCACCATAGTAGTGGAAACTATACGCTTGGTCAGGCTGTGTGTGACGATAAACCTGTCTGGCGGAATGACGTCTGCAACAATGAACAAGTTTTAGGAGTTGTTTTGGGAAATTGTTAAACTTCAAAAAGAATGGACACCTTGTACAAAAACTCTCAAGGGGGCAATAAGAGGGGACACATGGACATAAAGTGACTCAGAGAGTCATACAAACAGTCAGTGATGTCAGCGCAGTTCACAAGTTCACACCGATACCGGTCAAGAGCTTGAAATCCCAACAGGGTCAAATGGTGAGCTCGCCTGGTGACTTTGGCCCGGGCACGCTGGACTATTTCGGGGAGAACTTTCAGAAACACCTTGCCGATGAGACAGGATAGATGAGAATGGCCAAGACAGGTACAACTTGATAGGAAGATTATGTGGAAATGACAATTCTTTACAGACAAGGTGAGCAGGAAAGCAAGAAGGTCCTACTGCACACACCTTCCAACTTCCCAGCTTCCCCGTATATTAAATAAAGATTCACAATATATTTAATAAAGATTCCCAGGTATATCAGTAAGGAAAGAATATAGTGGTGTCTATCGGAAATAAAATGGAATCAGACGAAATGTCTTTCTGAAACCATTTGCTTCCTCCTGTATGCAAGTGACCCCTGCACCGGGTGCCATGATGTTACTAAACATCGTCATTCATTCATTTTCTAAGCTGCTTAATCCTAATGAGCATTGCGGGGGGCTGGAGCCCATCTCAGCCGATTCTGTGAGATGGCGGGGTACACCCTAAACAACTCACCAGGCCATCGCAGGACCAACACACACACACAACCATTCACATTCACACCTAGGGGTGATTTGGAACCGCCCATCAACCTACTGTGCATGAGGGTTTTTTTTTTTTGGAATGTGGGAGGAAAACTTGAGTGACCTGAAGGAACCCACGCAATCACGGAAAGAACCTCAAACCCACGACCTTCTTGCTGTCTTGCACCTTTCCCAAGTTTTCAAGATCACCTACGACGGAGCGTCAGGGTTTGATGTTAAAGTCAGTTAAGCTCTACTAGGATTAAACCGTGAGAAAATATTCATCACAGTCATCACGACCATCCTGATTCCACCAGGTCCACCACCACGCCCCTCCCCCCCATGCCCATCATGATTCTCTCAAATTGTAGAGATCACGGACACTGTGGCCCCAGTGTAAACCCAGGTTTAAATATATCGATAAAGATAAAACATCAGTTAGTCACTAGTGAATGTAAACCTTAAGGAATCAAATGAAGCTTGTTGTTTTGTTGGGAAAGCGTAAAACCGTCTTTCCTGAACTTTCGCCATGGCGTGTTGGATAATAAGGGAAAAGGTTTACATCGGCCAGCTGTAAAATGACGTCTAATAATATTTCTTGGAAGTGATACAAAGCACAGACACTGGAAAACTTCCTATTAACAGCAGTTACCAGTTGAATGCAAGTGTAACTGGTTTACTGCACTGGTATAAGCCAGTCCTACCCAGGATTATCATCTTTCACAAAAACCAAGACTAGATTCTTCCTTATTCTTGTTTTGTTTTCCTCCCTGATCAGCACTGTGGTCGCTACGCCACTAGATGAAGCTGAGACAATAATGGACTCGTATAGCCTAATGTGCATGTCGTTGGACTGTAGGAGGAAACCAGTGTACCCAGAGGAAACCCACGCAATATAGTCGCAATAACAAGATCTTCAAAAGGTCATCGAGTCAGTGTACTATCTTAACATCCTGGGAATTTAGGACTTGCATAGAATGCACAAAATACTGCAAGTCAGCGTGAGAGCACACACACACACACACACACACACACACACTCTACCGCACAGTTTGAGGTTTCTGATCCAAGAGAAGCATTCCTCACTGATGTGAAACCCAGAAAGCAGAAACGGTGCTGCTGTTACAGAACTGAGAACTCCGTCATGCACCCTCTTGGATATGAGTGGAGCAAAGAGTACAGCTCTCTCATCCACAGCGTTATACAGGGTGACCCAACAAAACCTCCCATATGTAAAAACAATCATGAAAAAAATCGTTAAAAAGAAAATCACATCATTACTCGCACATGTGACCTAGGAGGGGCGTTCTGAGGTCTGTTGGAGGCCCGACCCCAACTTGTACCCCTTGATGTTGAAGAACACACAGCTGGTATTTCATTGGAAGTACTGAGGGAAATAGGTGCTCACGTCGAGCGGTGATGTCGGATGATGGCCTGTTCCCATGGCCACGCCCCTCGTGATTTGTTTTCCTGTGGTGTGACCTTAAATCGCGAGTGTATCCTCAACCACCCCAAACTCTTGAAGCCCTTACGGTCGCTATTCAGCAGGAGGTCGCCGCTGTTCCACCGGACAAGACCCGCCGTGCCAGGCTGCCTTCAGAAATCACCTCCGAGAGTGTCTAGACGATGACGGCCACCGTTTGGAGGATCACCTTTAGATCATGACGAATAAAAAAAACACTGAATGAAGCTTCATGTGTGCAAATAATACATTAATTCTCTTTAATAATTTTATTTTCGTTTACTTTTTGAAATGTGGGAGGCTTTAGTGGGTCACCCTGCGCACAGGGCTTCACTTTGAATATGAATTGTGGGAGATTTCTGTAATGGCTCAGAAGGCAGTCGTGTAAAATCTAACGCCATTAACTGTATCGTGCTAATTAACCAGCGAGACTTCAGAACTGGTGGGGTTAATATTATTTTAACGCAAAATTAGTTCCAGATGCGATTTTCGTCAAGACACTCCTCCTTTTAATGACCGATACGGATTAGAAGCCAGAAACGATGAAGCTTTGGAAGGTTACGAGGCAGATTGTGCCAAGTTCTCTCACGCAGCATGTTGAGCTCAGAAAGGATTTTTTTCCGTGTAGTTTCTTGACACATTATGTAAACACTCTCCTTTTTTAAAACCTTGGCCGACTTCAACACCGTCCATCCCAAAGTCCCGAGCCACCTGAAGAGGTGCACCTGGTCCATGCAGGGAAAATGCTGAACAGTCTGTGGGCTCTTCATAACCCTAATGTGTGATGTCATGCACGAAAGCCACAGTGGCTTCCTTGTGCCATCAGGAAATGCATGTCTACACAGCAGGCAGTGGGTTTGCGTCCCAGTCTCAGTCTGAGCTCCATTTACAGCAACAGGCAACAAGAAAACTCTGGGATGTCTGGATAGATGTGGTGGGTTGATCACAGGCTGACTGGAAGTGTCCTTGGCCACTAATATGGTTTTATTTCAAAGCCGCTCCGACTAACCACAAAAGGTGGAAAAACCAAACATTCCGAGAAGTTCTGTTCACTTTTCCACATGATTCATACACCGAGGTAAATGGAGCACGAAACGGAAATGACGGCGCTGCTGATCCGCTTTCTAACTCGCCAGCGTTCTTTCAGGGCTTTATTCGGCTCTCCGGTTTTTCCACAGGAGATGGACGAGATGTCAGTAGCGCCTGCACGGCCTTCCCTCAGGAAATCTGGAACATGGGAACAGTGAAGCTTTTCAAAAAAATAAACAGCTTTGCAGGAAATTCTGCCGGGGGATAGCGGGGGAAAAAGAAGGCAGTCAGTTATTTTGATCCAGGATTGAACAGAGGGAGGGGGACAGATGATATCGAAGATGATGGATGTTTTCGGTAAACGAGAACGGGTCATGTACCCATCTAACAAACAAGTATAAACAGCCTGGAAGATCAGCACACGGTTTAGCAATGCAAACTAATCCATCAGAAAATCTGGAATTATTCTGTCGCTTTCATGGGAAGCCTCCACGTCTAACGATAAATAAATTAATTTGGCTTATTTTTAACGACATCCTGGTCCTTATTTTCATCAGCCAACAATACTGTCTATGAAGTGACCAACTGGGACCAATGTCGCTCCTAATTCTTTTCATTGTCAATCAGCACACACAAACACACACACACATCAGTCATACCATTACCACCACCTGACTGATCTGCAGCTAAGCGACTTTCCAGTAGCTATTAATCTCCAAAACAGCAGGCCTCGTTTCAAAGAAAGACACCCAGTAAACTGGTAAGAGTGTGATTGGTGGCCAAGGCTCACTAACGAACACTGAGAGCGACGAAGGCTAGTACATCTGGTCTGATCCCACAGAGGAGCTAGGGAAGCATAAACTGGCTATGAATACACAGTGCACTGGGGCTGAACAGTCAAATGGTGTTAATGTTATGGCCGATCTGTGCATGTCTACGTGCATCTCTCTTACTGTATATGTATCTCACTCACTCGCCGAACTGCTTAATACCCTATTGGTCACCGGGAGGCTGGAGCCTATCTCAGCTGACTCTGGGCTAAAGTGGGGGTATATATACATACACACACACACACACACACACACACACACACACACACACACACACACACAGACACTATATATATATATATATATATATATATATATATATATACACACACACACACACATATATACACACACACATTTACACACACACACTCTCTCT
>JBCNYG010000008.1:2360289-2371584 GCA_039654305.1 Porochilus rendahli | reverse complement strand
TGTCGAACCGCTTAATTCCCTTTAGGGCCATGGGGAGGCTGGAGCCTATCTCAGCACACTTGGTGAGGGTGAGGTATACCCTGATCAGCTTGCCAGTCCATTACAGGGCCAACACACACACACACACACACACACACAACCATTCAGATTCTTACAGCCAGGTTAGCCTAACGTGCATGTTTTTGGCCTGCGGGAGGAAACCGGAGCACCTGGAGGAAACGCGCAGTAGCAGGACTCTAGTCGGATTAAGCGGTTTGGTGTATAAATGATTGCAACTTTAGGTTAAGTATTATAATCACATTTCACTGCAGGGGTGGCACGGTGGCGTAGTGTTTAGCATGTCCGCCTCACAGCAAGAGCGGTCTTGGTTTTGGGTCCCGGCCTCAGCGAGGGCTTTTCTGTGTGGATGTTCTCCCTGTACTTGCGTGGGTTTCATCCGGCTTTCCCCAACAGTCGCTGACTAGGCTGCTTGCTGGTTGAGTGTGTTGCCCTGCGATGGACTGGCAAGCTGTTCAGGGTGTACTCTGCCTTCGCTCCGTGTCGGCTGAGATAGGCTCCAGCCTCGCCGCGACACCAGGTTGATTAAATGGCTGAGTGAGTGAGTCAGTTTGGAAATGAAACAAACTGTACCGGGTCTGGATTATTCGGTATATAGTTACCTGTTGTGCTCACGGTGAGTTCTAATGGTTTTCCTCTCCGACAGCTGGGACCAGCGTGATGTAAGCTCTGCCAAGAGGTACCGACAACGTTTAAAATACATTTTACACTCACTACCCACATACACCATTAATCTGATTAAAAATGATTTCCCAGATGTGGACCTGATTTAATGAGGATTCTAAAGGAAAAAAACAGTCGTTAGTTAGGTTTTATGCCTGGTACGTTAAATTGATCTGGGAAAACTGGCACACAGACCTACAGAAGGTAATGAGACCCCAGTTTTCTCTATATTCCTCCTGTATGTATTTTTTTCTCTGAGTATAGTAAAGCGCAGTCAAGTCTTTTACCAAGGCCACTGAAGCGCCGTGATCTCGCTGGAAGTTTGTCCAACCAGTACACGGAGCGCCTGCAAAATACATCAGACTCATAGATATAGTCAGCAGCCATGTTATTAGGAACACCTATACACTGTTCATCAAGCAGGTAGCCAATCAGGAAGCAGACGTACATAAAGGAATCCCGGAGCAGGTCAGGAGCTTCACACGGAACATCAGAATGTCGAAAAACGTGATCCCGCGGACAGGTTGGTTTTCACCTAAAAACAATCATAAATCATTGCGCGCAGTGCCGACCCACCCTGTTCTTAGGGATCTACCCCCGTGAAGATCTCAGCCCCATGGGAGATAACTGAGGGAGTGGCATACACTCAGCTCCCTGTCACTTCTGCACCGGCGGTACGGCGGTGTAGTGGTTAGCCTAGGTGCTGGCTAGCCATCTGGGTACTCTGGTTTCCTCCCAATAGTCCAAAGACATGCAAATTAGGCTAGCTGGCTGTTCCAAGTTGCCTGTAAGTGTAAGTGTGAATGGTTGTGTTTGTGTGTTTTGGCAGGCGATAGTCTGGCGAGCTGTTCGGGGTGTACCCTGCTTTCGCCTAGTGTCGGCTGAGATAGGCTCCAGCCTCCCTGCAAGCCTAGTAGGATAATTAATGTTATGTTGCGGATCGCCATAGTGATTGTGCGCCGTAATCAAAGCTAGAGTGTGTGTTTTTTTTGTGGGGCCGGCCTTCTAAACCTGGAGTCTCACTAGGAATTCTCGTCGTAATTTTAGTGTGAAGAAAAACGTGCTCCTCCCTAACCTTAACAGCAAGCGTGAAGGCATGCGGAGTCTCCTGCATTTATTCTTGAGGTTTGACCTGTTAGAGAATCCTACCTGTCAGGGAATTTGAGCAGGTTGAGCTTCGGCTGGTCGAGACGCTCGATTTGTGCTGCCATCGATGTGTATGAATCCAGCACGCCGAAATGCGAGCACCTGGAGGTTTTATTTCATCTGCTGAACAGACATGTATGTTAATGGCTAGCACGTCCACCTCACAGCAACAAGGTCCTGTGTTCTAGTCCTGACCTCGGCGTGGGCGTTTCTGTGTGGAGTTTGCATGCTATCCCTGTGCTTGTGTGGGTTTCCCTCAGACACCCCGGTTTCCTCCCACGGTCCAAACACATGCACACTAGGCTAATTGGCTGCTCCAAATTGTCCCCAGGTGTGTGTGTGTGTGTTGGCCCTGCAATAGGCTGGTACTGTTAAGGATGTCCCCTGTAGTCGCCCAGCGCTGTCTGCACTCACACTCATTTGGAACAGCCAATTGGCCTGGTGTTTATGTCTTTGGGCTGTGGGAGGAAACCGGAAAACCTGGAGGAAACCCACAAAATCACGAAGAGGACATGCAAACTCCACACAGGCACACCTGAACCCAGGACTTGAACCCAAGACCGTCTTGGAGTTATGCGATACCACTTCTGACCAGCAGGTGGCAGCAAAACGCAACCTGATAAGCAGCCTTACTCAGGTTTCCTTTCAGAATGATCTTAACATACAGTGAGATGAAAACCGACACATTAACTGATATTTATACAAAGTTTATTCCTATAGTATGACATCAGTAGCACTTTAATAACTTCAGACCTAATCCTGGGCTACCTCCATTACACCTGTGCCGAGGTGTCCACAAAGAAACTACGTTTAATTCCTGTTAATCGCACCCCTCTTTTCCTTTCAGACTTAAAAGCACACGATTCTGTACGACCTACCTGATAGCTGACAGCAGAAATGGTGTTTACCAAAACTAATAGTGGGCCGCTGGGTTACTATGGAAACACTAACGCACGGAGGTGAAACTTGGGTTTCATGGACATGATGGATGATGGAGCTCTGTGGACAATCTCAGGCAATGGGACAGCACATGCTATAAATCAGAGCAATTGGCTTTGGTGGATGTGGGTGTGGGCCCTGCGACGGTCTGAACTGTTCAGGGTCTACCCCACATTCGAGCAGAGTCGGCTGTGGTAGGTGATATGATAAGTCTTTGGTCTCGGCTCATGGCGATTTCCACGACGATACCACTGGCAGAATGGCGGCGGCGTTGACGTACGATGCTGCTAATCAATGTGGCATCGAATATATAATACTGTACGTGTATAGTAGTCTCCACATTCATTGAACTGGGTGAAGACATGACATCACAAACTTTGACCTCTGCACGGTCGCTGGTGCAAGCTGGACTGGTTTGTAAACATTCCAGAAACGTCTGATCTCTTGGAACTTCAAGCTAGAAGTCTGTTGAGTTTACACAACCTGCTGTGAAAACAAGCAACTTCCCACAGGCAGGCTTTGTTGATGCAATGTGAGGTTAGAGGTGAACGGCCAGGCAGGAAGGCTACAGTCACTCAAATAATCATAAGTGACCATCTCGGAACGCAGAAAAGCATCTCAGAGCAGCGAAAAACTGTAACCCGAGGCACAGGCAGGCACCAAACCTGGACATCACAAGACGGGAAAACACCAGACCACCAGATTCTTTTGCTTTTCTTACGCAAACAGTACACGGAAACACTGTATCTTAGAAAACTTGGCTCAGATGCACTATGGGAAAAAAATCACAAGGACAGCTTTCTCACTCGTTTGCCGAGCTGCTTTCTCCTATTAGGGTCACGAGGCTGGAGCCTCTCAGCCGACCCTGGGTGAAGGTGGGGTACACCCTGAACAACTTGCCGGACCATCACAGGGCAACACACACACACACACACACAAACCTAGAGGCAATCTGAAACCGCCGATTAGCCTAATGTGCATGTCTTTGAACTGTAGGAGGAAACCGAAGTACCCGGAGGAAACCGGGCATGCAAACTCCACACACACCCCTCACTGAGCCCGGGAATCGGACCCGGAACGTTCTTGCTATGAAGCTGACGTGCTATCCACTACGCCACTACATACGAATTACTTTGATGTTGGAGAGAGTTTGGAATGAAAGTGCCATAAGTGCTTAAATTAGATCAGATGTAATGCTACAACTTACGATACATCATTCAGTTCGATTCAGTTTTTGTATGAACCATGTACGACTGAAGTGGGGTGGATGCCACTGTTGCCATAGTAACCACAGCTGCTTCCATGGTTATTTTCGAGTTCTCTGTGACCCGTCACTGATGAAATGTTCCTGCTTTCTCTGCTTCAGCGCTCGTTACATATTACACCTGCTCACCCACAGCAGGCAGCCAACACACACACACACACACACACACACACACACACACACACACACACACACACACACACACTCTAGCAGACCTCTGTATCTTGAATATTGATAAAACCTCAGTTGCCATTCGACTCATGAAGGCACTTTGGGTAAGAAAGTCCAGGACGGAGGCATGAACACAGTGCTAGCTGAACAATAGTAGGATGTGACGCGTTCAAAAACAATCTTTAAGTAGTTTGAGAGAAAGGAGGGAGAGGGTCCACTCTCCCCGTCCTCCTCTCCCTCACACACACACACACACACACACACACACACTTCATCAACCATGCAGCACACATGGGAGGCATGACCTATTTTTTCTAGATGCATTGTTTGGAGCTTTGGATGAACATACCTCGATTAGATGGATAGAAAGGGCTACATCGCAGGCTCCCTTCCCAGTATTTTTACTGGTACCCACTGCTGGGTGGACAGAGGCACACTTATGGACAGTGGTCATGGTGGGGGTCTAATGAGCCCAGCCCCACAATATATTACAGACATAGTCCCTCCAGCATGTTCTGGGTCGACCCCAGGGTCTCTTCCCAGGTGGACGTGCCCAAAACACCACATCAGAGCGGCGTTACATACTTATATATGTGGACTATTCATTCATTCATTCACTCACTCACCTAAATCCTCTATTCATGCGGCTCTGGGAAAAGGGTACACCCTGAACAGCTTGCCAGTCAATCGCAGGGCAACACACGCACACCTCGGATCAATTTGAAGCAGCCAATAAGTCTACTGTGTATGTTTTGGGTGGAAGGAAACCCGAAGTACCCAGCGGAAACCCATGCAAGCATGGCGAGAACATGCAAACTTCACACAGAAACGCCCTCACTGAGCCCGGGACTTGAATCCAGGACGTTCTTTCTGTAAGGCTGACATGCTAGCCACTACGCCACCATCAGATTAAATCCGCTGATTCGTCTGCAGTTAAAAAAGCTGTGCTTATACATCTTGGTGATCTGCAGCCCTACGCTGACTGACATGGATGGGGGCTCCAAAACGAGAAATTTCAGCTGAAACAAAGGACAGGATTCTTCAAGGGGGTTAAATCATCACGGCACGAAGCAAACGCAGCTGGTTCTAAAACCTGGAGCTGGTACAAGTAGCACGGGAAGGCTGTTAAAGGGAAACATGCTGGTAGAACACAGGAGACATCAAAACGTCAGGACAGAAAGCTTAAAGCAAACAGAAAACACACAGCAAAGCAGATGAGGAAGGAACGGGCGGAAACTGGAGTCGATGCCAAACAAACGCCATCGTCAAGATCTACAGAGACGTCCCGATGAAGTTTCTGAAGACCTGCCTGAAGTAAACCTGCACAATCATCGATGATCTGGGGCTGCGTGTAAAGGTACAGGGGAGACGGCCGTCATCACATCTCCAATTAATACCCGAGTTTACACTGAAATCTTAGAAACTTTTCTTATTTTATCAGTTCAAAGGATGCTTGGTGATGACGACGTCGTTCATTCGTTTTCTAAGCTGCTTAATCCTAATTAGGGTCGCGGGGAGGCTGACGCCCATCGACAGGGTACACCCTCGACAGCTCGCCAAGCCGTCGATGGGCAGACACTCACACCTAGGGGCGATTTGAAACAGCCCATGAACACTGTGCATGTTTTTGGAAGGAAGCTTGAGGAGGAAAAAAAGGGTTTTATTATTTATTAATTTTTTTTTACAAGATTAAACAATTGAATGAATGTCCAACATCCCAGAGTGGTGACTCCATAATTTTTGCCAGAAGTCGTAGGTTTGGAGAAGAGAAATTGCAACCACACAACAGACGAAGACATTCGTGGCACTTCGTGGCACCAACTCTGGGAAGAAGCTACTGATGGGTCTGCTGGTCGAGAGTCCGTAAACTTAAGTCCATTTAGCGTACATGAAATATTTGAAGAAATTCCTTCCCTACATTAGTACGCATTATTCAATCCAGGGTGTACGGATTTAAATAAAATAAAGAAATAAAGCCTTCATTTTTTTTAAAAGCTTATTTTATTCCAAACAAACAAAGTACAGAAAGTCAGTAAAAGTAGTCAGTCATCATAATCAAGCACAACTACAGTGTAGTTCTCTAATATTACACTCTGGAACAGAGTAGATCGTGTGATGCTAGCATGTGCCATAGTTTCAACAGCTTAGCTTAAAGCCACACGCCAGGATTTTCCAACGTAATCGTCTAGAATTGCTTTCGTAGCCTGTGTGCAATTATCGTACACCAGACAATAATTTCGACACAAATCGGAAGAGGAAATAGAATAAAAGCTAGCGTGGGACGGATGTCTCAGGGCAGTCGTTGGTGGAAATCACTAACGTATCTGTGCATCAGTGCGTCCAGTGACCTTGAGGCTGTGATGCACCCCAGCAATGCCGATATTCAGTACTTCTGCACTGTTGCTTTTAAATAATGCAGAGTTTTACATTTAGAACATTAGGCAGACGCCCTTACCCAGATCGAATTACAATTCTGGCTCATTTATAACGGAGCAGATGAGGGTTAAGGGCCTTGTTCAAGGGCCCAACACCGGCAACCTGGAAGTACTGGGGCTTGAACCCCCAACCTTCTGAGCAGTAACCCAGAGCCTTATCCACTGGGCCAACACTGCCCTAAGTTCATATACATTCTTCCATCAGTCGGAATAATAACCTACACTAAGTTTGTCTTTGTTTGTTAGCAAGACAATTTACTTTTTCATGGATTTTCATAAAATTTCTACCCCACGCAGGAATTTGGACACAGCTTGTTAAATTCTCAGAGATGATTTTTTTTAATATTGTAAGATATGGTGTTTTTTTTGTGGTGTGGTATTATTGTACACCCCCAAAATTTTGTGCTTGGCAGAGGTTTGCGCTCTTTTGAACTGTACCAGTGGTGGATAAAGGTTTATAAATAGAATTTTGTCACCGTAGGACATTGACTATGGCAGCACGGTGGCGCAGTGGTTAGCATGTCCGTCTCAAAGCAAGAAAGTCCTGGGTTCGAGTTCCGGGCTGCGGCATTTCTGTGCAGAGTTTACATGATCTCCCTGCACTTGCATGGGTTCTTCCTCTGGGAACTCCGGTCTCCTCCCACAGTCCAAAAACATTCCTATTAAGCTTACTGCCTGTTTCAAACTGCCCCTACGTATGTATGTGTGTGTGAATATACTGGCACTGTGATGATTTGGCGAGCTGCTCAGGGTGTACCCTACCTTCACCCCGTGTTGGCTGAAATAGGCTCCAGCCTTTCTAATAGGATCAAGCGGTTAGAGTCTAATGGCTATATTTCACATTTTGCTTTACATCAAAACGGCTGCCCTAAACACTTCCATCATAGCAAAGCTCTGAATAAATGTGTCCTCTGTTCTCTCAATACAGCGATTTGTGTCCAAAATATGTGCCTATAATAACAGCACACACTCTACACATGCAACAGACAGAGATTAGGTTTAAAATCCCTGCTCCGTCCCTTCAATTACACAAGTGTGTGATTTGTGATTAAGATGATTTTCCATTCTTGTTACCTTTTTAATCAGTGAAATATGTTACATATAAATACTGAATTCTTACAATAGGTCAACTTCACACTTGTTCATTCTGAAGCCTGACCTGCCTTTAACACACAACCATATCAACCTTCTGTGAAACGCAAGCTTCATCTTTAACCCACATTTAAGCTCAACCAAAAACAAAAGCTCAGCTTCACCGTACGGGAAACGGCGTCAGGTAAGGAGGAGTGAATGAGGAGCGAATTCAGGTAAGGAGGAGTGAATGAGGAGCGAATTCAGGTAAGGAGGAGTGAATGATAAAAAGTAAATAGAAACACTTTCAAATGCTCTCTATTGCTGATATTTACAAAGACGTTGGAATTAAACGTAAACCGTACGACCACGTAAAAGGAGGACTTCTTGGTGCTCATGTGTTCACGTGCTCAGTAGTTTCTAACAGGGTGAGTGAGACCTTTAACCTCTGAAGGAGTGGAAATGCTGGCTTCCTTTCTCCTGCCATAGAGAACAGAAATTCTCGGCGTAAAGGACGTGCGCACACAAGCGTCTCTCGGCCCTTCTGACTTTTACCTTTGTCTAAACTCGGGCCAGAGTCACTCCCTCCGGCACACACCCAGTAATGTGTTCGGCTGCTCAGCTGCGCCAGGGAAAAAAGACATTCCGCACATTCCACAGCTGTTGCCTGGTTTCCTTTAACGGTGTGCCTTATTAGCCTTCTATCACAGCAGCTGCAAAGACTCTAAACACGGAGAGGATATTTGTATTTATATACCACTATATAAGCTAGTTGATCTGGCCGAGCGGGACTGCATTAGGACTACTCACCACTAGGAGTACATATTAATATTGAATATACTCATTATTAGAATATACTATTAGCACATACTGAATATTGAAATGGGAACGAGTAACCTATTTGCATAGCGACTGGTTCGCTTGCTAGGATCACATTTCCTCGGACATATACCCGGCTGCTCCATCTTCTCGGGGAAATCCAGAGAGAAAATCTTATTACTACACTTACAGCAATATGGCATGACAAGCCAGAGAAGCCCGAACATCTGTAGCTCACTATAATGGCCTGTTTAATTCTCCGGATTTAAACACTAGTTACAGTGATGCGAGTTGCTCATGACGCTACAGACAGACGAGTTAAAACGCTTCAGAATTCACTTATTTAATAATAAAATCATGCGTGGTTTCTTTTCCCTAAGTAAATTTCCTTCTGAACTATACTTACTAGGCACCAGCGGCGTAGATTCAACACGAGTAGAAACTGGCCTCGAGGGACGAGTGTTGAAATGCAAGCATGCAGGTCTCAGTGCTCGCTGAAATGAAGTGCCAAAAAAATTATAGTTCCACCAGTGTGCAACTTGCACTCCATATGCTCAGTGAAACTGTTCAGCCTTGACACTTTAGCAGGATACATACATTGTAGGAGGATGTTCATCCTCTTAATATTTTCACGGTATATACTTTTATGGTTGGCTGTGAAAATCCCTACAGGCTGCTTCTGCATACTAGACTTGACTTAATTAGTATGTACTACACAGGAACGGTACAATCTGATTGGTCATTCAAGAGATTTCTTGTTACTGATTGGTGGACAGCCATCAAGTAATTCTAGATATTGCATTACTGCCATGGGATAAATTAATAATTGCATCACTGGCACTGGAGAGGCTGAATGATTATTGCACTAACGGCACACGCAACGTGGCTGTCAACATATTTTAATTAATTCAACAATTATAGAATTAAGCTATTGCATTAAGCAATTACTTAATGAGGCGAAGTACGATACGGAGAAATATTCATTTGAGGGGTTGTTGTCTGCAGAGGCCAAAATCCGAGACCAAATAATTCTCAATCATACAATTCAAAATATTTCAAACTAGACAGTCACATTACTGTGTTGCACGTGCCAGCTGTGCAATAATCATTCAACTTATCCCATGGCATTGGTGAAATATCAAGATTTATTTCATGGCTTTCCACCAAACAGAGACAATAAAATCTCCTGAATGAATAATAAAGAGAATTAATCCATAACAGGCCAGTGGCCAGATTATTCTCTACGTCATACAGTACTCCTCATTCAATAAACGAGATCCACTCACGGCCACCCGGAGCAGGAAAATGGAAAAAAAAACAACCTATAAAAGTCTCATTTGTTGACACTGTTACAGGGCTCTTATACTCTGCTCATGCAGCACGAGGTGCCTGCCTGCCTGTTATGCTTAAAACATGTGAGAAAAAAAAAAAAAAAAAAAAAAGTAAAAAAATTATTATTATTATTATTGCTACAATAAAACGCAATATTAAAAATAAATAAGAAGAATAAATAAGCTATAAAAGCTTTATTCAGTTTGCTTTTATGTCCCTGTGTAGTATATACTAAATTTTTCGGTAGAGTTTCAGTGGATCCATCGCTCCTTTGGTGAAAAACTAAGAATCCCGTGGCATCCGAGCACTTACGAGTACTGTACTGATGTGTCCCTAATTAGTGATATATTCAGAATTTTCCTCGATCAGGTCCTGGAGATATGGAAGGTATGAAAGCTTGAGGATCTACAGCTCCATGGCGTGACAGTTTGGCAAAGGCTTTTCTTACAGCCTACAGCAAAAAGTAGAAAAAAACAAATAAAATAAAATAAGGGAGAGTCCATAGTTCCATCATTTATCTTGTTAACAGCACTGAGGCTCTTCGAAAGACAGAGCGCTCGCTGTGAAGGTGAGCAATGCACCGGATGGCAGCTGTTCTCCAACAGTTCTGTGCATGTCACGTAGTGGAAAGGGTACTAAAAGCACATGGAAGGGTCTGATAGCCTCCGGCATCATTTCAGCGACAAGCCAAACTGTGATCCAGACGACGATCGTTGGCAGCTGTTATTAAAACCCACACATAAAACTACACATTTCTTCAAATACAAAGCACTACTGCAAGCTGACCAAGATTAGACCCTGAGTGTGTGTGTGTGAGTGTGTGTGTTGGGGGTGGGGGTGGGGTGTCAGGGCACCAGGGTGTAGCTATGGATGTTCTCAGAGTGTCTGGACCACCACAGGGAAGAGGAGAGAGAGGTGTTCTGCACCCCGGATGGGTAGCTTGTGGGTGGTGTAGAAGTGGATGACCTCTGGAATGGTATCGAAGGGGGGGCTGTTCTCGCCGAGGATGTACTTCCCATCGCGTGACTGAGAGAACTTCATGTGCATGAAGCCCTGACAGCTCCTGAAAAGACAGTTGAAAAACGACTGGTGAATAATTAAACTGGAGGAGAGGGGGAGGGAAAGAAGGGAAGGATTAGAACACAAACACGAACAGAGGCGGGGTTGACGAAGCCTTGCCCCATCGGCTCATCCCTAAAAATAAATCGGATGGAATTCGCCTGCTGTTTGAAGCTGTTGCTCCAGGTGTAACGTGTAATGCCGTGCCAGGGCCGTTAAATCCGCTCCGAGGAAATGCATTCAGGTATGTTAGGAAAAAATTAATGATTAGGCAAATAGCAGAGAGAGAGAGAGAGAGAGAGAGAGAGAGAGAGAGAGAGAGAGAGAGAGAGAGAGAGA
>JBCNYG010000008.1:2345284-2357335 GCA_039654305.1 Porochilus rendahli | reverse complement strand
GAGAGAGAGAGAGAGAGAGAGAGAGAGAAAGTCAGTGTGAGAGTGACAGCGCTAGATAAAGAGAGAGTGAGTCAGTGTGAGAATGACAGCGCAAGATAATGAGTGAGGGTCAGTGTGAGAGTGTGACAGTGACAGTGTGAGATAAAGCGAGAGGGAGTCAGTGTGAGTGTGACAGTGTGAGATAAAGAGAGAGTGAGTCAGTGTGAGTGTGACAGTGTGAGATAAAGAGAGAGTGAGTCAGTGTGAGACGCAGCGAGAGTGAGCACATGTCAGTGTGAGTGTGACAGTGTGAGATGAAGAGAGAGTGAGTCAGTGTGTGAGTGTGAGAGTGAGTCAGTGTGAGATAAAGAGAGAGTAAGTCAGTGTGAGAGACACAGCGAAAGTGAGCACGTCAGTGTGAGAGTGTGAGTGACAGTGTGAGATAGAGAGTGAGTCAGTGAGTGTGAGAGTAACAGCGTGTGATAAAGAGAGAGTGAGTCAGTGTGAGAGACGCAGCGAGAGAGTGAGCACATGTCAGCCTTCCGAAATCACCTCCGAGAGTGTCTAGACGATGACGGCCACCGTTTGGAGGAGGATCGTCTTTAAAACGATGTTTGTTCATGAAAAAGACGAATATGCACTGGCGTGATGCGTTTTTAGCAGCGCCACAGCTTGGAGTCACCGGAGCATGATCCCACTCTCGGTGTGAAGAAGCAGATGGAGGAGTGATGTTAGTGACGCCACTCCATGACTGAGCAGCTTCGGCAACCCGGGCACAGAACATCTAGAAAGCTTTGGAGACCCACTGAAACCCACAGAGGGCGGGACTCTAGGCTGTATATCAGCAGATGGACGAGACCAAGCTACTGTTATTGTAGATCGAGGTGGCTAGTCACGCTACACACACACACACACACACACACACACACACACGAGGTGGGGAGTTTAAGGTATGAAAGGAGGACAGGAAAGTAAAAATAAAAGTATGCAGTACCTGAGGGAGAGAGAGTAGTCGTTCCGGCTTGTCTGACTGTTCCTCACCAGATAACTGCACTCTTTACACAGTGTCAGTAGACTTTCAGCTTCAGAGCGTGTCAGTGCCCCGTGGTACCACCTACGACACAAACGCACATTGCACCCTTTTGTTCCTACACCTTTCTTAAATACAAAATTAGGGAATTTTTTCTCCACCAAAGAGGATTATGCGTTTTGGTCAAGGGGCACTCCGAGATGATCCAAATCAAATTCTGGAATGTTTTATTCTTTCTCTTACTCACTCATTTACCAACTCACTTAACCCTACAAGGGTCATGGAGAGGCTGGAGCCTATTTCAACCGACTCTCACTGAATAGCTTGCCAGTCACAACCACACCTCGGGGCAATTTGGATCAAGCTGTTGGGAGGGGAGAAAGAGAAAGAGAGAGAGAGAGAGAGAGAGAGAGAGAGAGAAAGGGTTGATAGATAACTGTATTACATACACTTGTTGTTCCAGAGGTAATTCAGGGTCCACCCTCTCCCCTAGGATGGTATGAAGGTCATTGGCTCTACGTAGACTGGTGACCTTGCTGGATGGAGGACTCGTTCTGGAAGTCCCAGTTCTCCTGTGCTCCGTGTGGGGCAATGTGGAACGCTCCCACTCAACACCATCAAACTGTACTAAAATACATTGACAACAGCCACGTCCAGAATTTCAATGCAAATTTTTTTTAAAAATCATGCAAAACATCAAGTTCTACTGTTAAACAACACACACACACATGAAGGTCGTGCACTTGGTACAAGCAGCAATCAAGACTGTTAAACTGCATTATTTTGATGGACGATCAGATCACTGTCGGTCTCATTATGGCTCGGTCCTTGTTCAGAGCTAACTGGAATGTTCATGTATCCTGATTGACAGGTTTTAATTTTAAAACCTCAGCATGTTCTAGCTCTAAGTGATCTGTGAAACCACTGAAACACAACACATCAATGCATTCGTTGTAATGATGCAGCTGAAACGCATACACCAGCCCACCACTTGTATATATTATTAAAAACCCAACTGTTATGATTACACACGAATCCGCACCACAAAATGGTGCAGTAAACAGTCTAACTTCGCATCCATCCTTGAACAAGTCCCTTTCTGATCCGGCTCTGAATCACAGCCCTGGACGACTGTCAGGCTGATTTGACACTCCTGATCTGACGGGCACATTGTGCCCTTTCGCTGAGTCGCAAGCAGAACAGCCTGCACTGTAGCTCTATCTGACCTCTCAGAAGCAAAGAAACAATACGAGCGACACAAGAAGCCAGTAAGAAGTTCACACAGATCAAACTGTTGATTTAAACTACGGTCAGATTTCTAAGCTGGTGAATCACTCAAGGATTCATATAATACTGGCTATCTTTATGAAATGTCATCAATTCTTTCAAAAGACGGGTGATTTTCCTTTGGAAGCTCCGCCCCTTCTCAAATTCAAGGACACTCATTGTAACAACATGACAAACATCACAGCTAATCAACAAATGAGATGCATTTGTGATAAGCACTGTTGGTGTGCTCTGATTGGCTGGAACAGGGTTGTGTGGCTCGCTCTGAACCACTCTGTTTTCCATCTGCAGACCTGGAGCTACATATAACATTTTTAATCAGCAAACACTGCTTGCAGACCATGAGGAGGCGTATAATGAACTTATGGAAAAACATAGACCTGATGACTGCATTGTTAAAGAGAACGCTAGAAAACTTGAGAGAGAAATGCAGTACGCCAGCATCAAATGGAAGAAAGTTTGATTTCAATATGAAATTCTCACTCATTCACTCATTTGCCGAAGCTCTTAACCCTGTTAGGGTTGAGGAGAGGGCGGAGCCAATCTCAGCTGACACTGGGCGAAGGCAGGGAAGACCATCTCAGGGTTAACACACATACAATCACCCACACTCACACCTACAGGCAATTTCAAACAGCCATTTCGCCTAATGCACATGTCTTCTGGCTTCTGGAGGAAACCAGAGTACCCAGAGGAAACCCACGCAAGAATGGAGAGAACATGCAAACTCCACACAGAAATCGAGCCTGGAACTCGACCCAGGACCTTCTTGCTGTGAGACGGACATGCTAACCACGGCCGCCCCAATATAAAGTTGTTGTGTGAATTCTAAATTACGTGTGCTGGTCAACTTGCCATCTGATTTCCTCAGAAGAACGTTCACGAGCAGCATCATGTGATAATTAATAGAAAGACGCTTTAGGCCAGAATACAGTCTGGATTTGCACTACAGATCACCTGGTGTTCTGATTCACAGGGCTCACCAGCTAATGCTTTGGAGATGTTTTCCTTCTTCCACTCCCAGGGCTGGTCATACTCATCTGCCGGCCTCTCGTCGTCCTGGGGCAATCGGCTCTCCCTTTCGTCATCTGGGAAGCCGGTCTTGTAGTACCCACGTTCTTCATAAGGACTGTCGTAAAGCTGTGGGCTTCCCCGAGAGACGGTGCGGCCGTGCTCCGAGCCGTACTGCAGCTCTGCAGGGATACAATAACAGCTGGTTGGTTTTCTAAACTCCTCACTGAAGGGGGTTTGAATTAATTATTCAAGTGTAAAAACTGACTGATGCTATAATTTGATGTTCTCAAATCAATTCAGATCAACTACTGCAACCTCCCTGCAGCTCTCTTTTTACTGTCGCCCTTCCATGTCCCTCGTGACGAAATGCTCCCAACACACTGTCACTTTAATGCTCTATGACTCATCGACCGTAAGAGCCTGTAGAATAGTTAAAGCAACTCACCGGAGATGACCCTCTGGGCTTCGAATGGCTCCATGTAGCTGCTGCTGTTTTCTATGGAACCGGAGTCCCAGCCGAGATGGGCTCGTGGGTCTGGACGAGCATCGAATGGGTCTGAATAATCGGTGTCACCCACTGCTGGAGCGGACGGTACAACCTAGGGGGATGAGTGAGGCAGATGGAGAGATTAAGCACTGTCTGTGGACAAAAGATTGATGGGCGAACACAAGAGTACGGGGGCGGGGGTTAAGCGCTGCCTCGGGGTAGCTAGCTGATCAACACAAAAGGTCAAAAAGCAAACTGGGATTCTCAAGCTTGGGACTAGAACCTGCTTATTACTGGCTTTAAAAAGCCACAAGTACTAGGATTAATATGAGTGCAATGGCTCGGTGCAATCAGACCCAGCTTACTAACAAAAGACTCAAAAAAAATAAAAAATCAGAGTCAGTGCCTGACCCGCTGCTCCATTGTAGACCTAACATTTGTGAAAAGGGCATTTTTGTTGTTGTTGTTGGAATAAACATTTTTATTAACATTTTAAATTTGCAGTTTCAGATGTGCATGGCTTAGTGTGGCAGTAGCCTTAGATTCTACCATGTTAAGATTTAGCACAGAATTATATACCCCCCCTTTTTAGCATTAGATTTTTGTAATCACCTTTGAAAGACCATGGTGGTGGTAGCGGCATGTGGTGGGGATGCTTTTCATTAGCAGGGAATGGGAAACAAGTCAGTGTTGAGGGCAAGTAGTAAGATGCCAAATTGGCTCACTTTTCGACAAGGCAGCAACACTAAGTATAGCTGAAGCCCTCTTTCCCTTGACCCCTTGAATAGCAAGTCTAAAGTGGGGGTTCGGGTGTGTTTTCTTTGGTTTTAATCAAATACCACATTGGTTGTCTTTGCTGTACTAATCTTAAAAATGCATCGGGTGAGTGCTTGAATCCAACTTTTATCTTAAGCACCTAAATAACTATTTCAGCTCAACATCATACAAGTCAAATTTAATATCTGAATCTAATGATCAGGAATTAAAGGGCCCTTGAGATGACAAGCAGAAAACTTGCAAACTCAGATCTCATGTATACATAAGAACAATATCATTAAGTAATGCAGTATATTGCCAAATGGTTAGACTATCCTGTTCTTGGGTCGGGGGTGGGGGATAACAATCTTTAAAAAGAGAGCAAATTTATTATGACACGAAACTGGCTAAACGTCATGCATTCGGTGTGGTCTGATTCAAAAGTGAAACGAGAGCCTGGACCTGCTGATTTTCAAATAAACAAGCCAAGCATGCATACAGTTTCCTCTCTGATCCTACAGAGCTCTAATGCACATGTCCAGCTAGAAAATCACACATCCAAAATACAAAAGTCTTATGAACCACACGCCGGATATAAATTCATATTATAACCACAGCATCTTGAAAAGACCACGGTGGTGGTAGCATTCTGCCGTGGGGACGCGTTTCAACAAAAGGGACTGGGAAAATGGTCAGGGGTTGAGGGCAAGATGGATGGAGCCAAATACAGAGCAATCCTAGAAGAAAACCTGTTCCAGTATGAGACCACATTTCCACTACAGGAACTTTTTTCAGGAACAGTGCATTTAAATTGCCCCTTTAGTGTAGGTTTCTGTCTGCAGATCAAGAACTACACGGCTAGCACTTACCATAATAGTCACCACAAGCTTTATAGAATAAGAGCCTTCTTAATCCAGAATTCCTTAGGGGAGGAAACCTCTAAGCCTAGCTAAATGATTATTAAACCACAAGTGCCACAGCATGATTGCACACATTTTCACAGGCGCGAAAAAATGTTTTGAAAGCCTAGTCACTAGCAGCAAGAGGAAAAAATGCTCATGGCATGAACTTGCTTTGTGTGAGTTTGGAGCTTGGGGAGAACAAAAATGTGGACATGAATGGGGACAGTCATGAGTGTATTGTGAAAGTGCACAGCAGGAACTCATCCAGGAAGCATGCCGCTCTTGTTTAGAGAGCGCTTTAATTGTTCTAAAGTTTGTTCGAAAGTGTGCCTTAGGATTCGCCGGCGTGCCATAAAAACGCTTCTTTGCTTTCCACGCACCTGTATAAACATGCGACAGCTGCCTGCTAGCTAAATATCCATTTTAGGTAACTTTAATAAGAAACATACTTTCATTAGAAGTATTTGGGCACAGCCAGAAGACCAGACACCACACAGACTGACCTACTAAGATCGATTCGAGTGTACAGGCTTTTACATCACGTCTCTAGCTGAGCACCTGTTTAAGTGCATCAACAGCATAATTTATGAGCTACATTAAAGCCACGCGTCAGCCTTAATGGCCCTACTGCACTACCATTAGACTGATGTAGTTCACCCAGGCTATTTTTCATTGAAGGAAATTTTTGTAAAGCGCCTCTGTGCGCTACCTGACACGACACAAGGTCAGTCCGAGCAGCGTGTCGAATAAGAAAAAGGCCACGTACAGGAACATGAGGCTCCTCGAATGAGACGACGCCCGCTGGGACCTTGCAGCGGTTGAACTCCTGAGATTCCACTTTTATCAGTCTGTGCTTGGGAGACACGATCTTGACCTCCACGCCATTGGACAGAACTGTTCCGAACACTGGAAACGGGTCGGAGGTCCCCGAGCCATTACTTGCTCGGTTTGAGGGTTCGTACGGGTCTTCAAAGTCCAGCTCCTTCTGGGCACGGTACGCGCGTAGTATCTCGCTCTCTGTGTAATCGGGCTTGGGTGGCTGCGGAGGTCCTTTCCTGCTGCCAAAATTTAAGTAATCTTTCAACCACTTTGCCATGGGTCTGCGCAGACAGAGGGAGAGAGAGAAAGAGATTTTTTTCCAGAGTGATATTTCTGTTATCCTTTCTATCCTTACAGGTTGATCCCTGTGTATTTTGCACATACTTCCTAGTTTATGCCACTGTGCATACCTGTGTTGAAACTGAAACTGCTAGCTAGCTTATGTTGAAATAAAGTCTTGTAAAAGCTTGTGTGCTATAATAAAGTAATTATGCATGACCAGTCATGCTTTTTTAGCAAAATAAATCAAAGACAAGATGAAGTGATATAAAGCAGAGGTGTTACTACTCTCCAAATGATTATCTATCAATACTAGCATGCCCTGAAGTGATGTATTTTTTTTTAATCACTACAAACAGTCAATGCTAACAAATTTCTTTCATTAATTAAAGAACACCTCATCATGCTTTTTGTTCATGCATTCATTCACTGAACCGCTTATTCCTAATTAGGGTCACAAAAAAAAAAGAAAAAAAAAGTCTGATGTCATGTTGACGGTGGGATATTAATACATGGATGTGCAGCTCTTCTGGAAAGGCTGCTCTTGTGGGTCCTCGCTCATCGCACCTCAATGTGCACAAATAAGAGGATCAGGATGGCCAGCAGTCAGAAAAAGTTCTAATTCAAGTGAGGTTCAAGTAGCAAAGAAATGGCATAGGTGTCTTGAGATAATTCCTAAGACATTATAGATAAATAAACTACACCCCACAGCAAATGGCTCCACCTGTCCAACGCACTGTACCCTGAGCTGTAAAATTCATTCAATTTTCCCAGAATCTATGCTGGTGTAGTGCTCGATCTCTATGCCTACAACAGCATAAATACTGAGAAATTAAAATGAAGTTTACATCTCAAGGCCACTGTGCTTTTCTGTTAATTGTACTAATTAACGAAGATGGCATACTCGCTGAGCCAATGACCGCAGGATGCATCATATCTATCTTAAACCTTTAGGGTCCAGGTTATAATCGGCCGGTTTTGACTACTTTTGATTTAACCTTATAAAACTGTTTACCTTGCCTTGTTTCGTGTCATTTCTTCTCAGCACAACCACACCTGTGTGACCTTACAGGTAGTTTTTTATTTTGACATACTGTATTAACACATTGGACCAAAGATAACTTTCGAGGAGGAAATATTTCTTTGAGGAGGAATACTGGCATGTGTCAATTGTGCAATAATCATTTGTTTGTAATCATGTCTATGAAGTGATAAATAGGGTCATAGAGGAATTATTATTCATTTAAGAGATTTTCTCATTAGTGATTGGTGGAAAGCCTTAAAATAATTTTTGGTATTGCAGCATTGCCATGGGATAAATGGCTTATTGCACTGTTGCCATCAGAGAAGCTGAATGATTACTGCACAACGGGCACGTACCGAGGTGTAACTTTCCATATCATACTTCACCTCATTCAACAATTGCTTAATATTTAAAAGGCTTTCTACCAATCAGAAAGGAGAAAACATATTTACTGAATAAACTCTAATATGAAGTGTACAGACTGAACTCGTCACTGCTACTCTTATATAAGAAACAGAATAGAAATGAAACATGGTGAAGCTGGTGAAGGACAGTATGAACTGCCAGGGTAGATAATTTTCTAAAAACCCCACCTTCACGTTTTGTCCCTTGTACTGGAACAGAAGCTCTGACGATACTTTCTCTTGTCACTCTGGGTACACTGGTTTCCTCCCACAATCCAAAGACATGTATAGTAAGCTGATCTGGTTGTGTGCGTAGCCTACGATAGACCGGCGAGTTGATCGGGGTGTGATCTGCCTTCACGTGGCGTCAGCTGAGGCAGGCTCCAGCCTCCCCAAGCCTGGTGAGGTTGAGCGGTGTGGCAGTGAGTGGGTGATGAATGAATGAAAACACCTTCTGACCAATCAGAATGCAGCATTCAACTGCGCTGGTATAAATTTGCATCCTGCAAATTTCACGAACAGGTCGATTCAGAGAGCATCGACTCCTGTCGTTTAGTAATTCTGTTCTGATGCGTAAACCACAAATCATTCATTTTCACACAATGCTATCCTCTGAATCCATCCTCAAGTCCTCTGAATGCATAACAATAACAAATCAAGGCTGGATACCTTTAATGTACCTGATTCATCGATGCCCCAGAACATCAACCTCAGTCAGGTTTTCCTCGACTCTAAAAAAACAATAATAATAATAACAAAGGAAGAAGAAGGAACAAGTTAGCATGGTATATTTAGTGAGTTAAATCCATCCCCACTTCACCCCCATACCTCAGCCCAACCCTGGACATTCCTCCCTTATCACTGTGTGCTTCATGTTATTTTTACGCCTCTGGCATTTACTGTGTATTCCTTACTTACTAAAACGGCCTTAAAATTTCCCAAGCAGTCTGAAAAAAAACCCATTAAGAGCCAGCTTGCAGAAAGTTTTCTCCTGAGTGTTGCTAACAGTGCTAGTCTATTATGCTAGCCAAAACAACTTAGGTGTACCTTGACCTGTACATTATAAACAACAAACCTTTTCAGTCAGCTTTTTAAGCATTTCAAGCTATTTATCAGTTTTATATACATACATTTATATGTACATTTTTTAATTAGCAAAAATAACTATTTAGAAACGCCTGTTAACAATCACGTTACATTATTCTCACAGGACTCTCCATAACTAGCCAGCAACAAGCTAGCACTGGACCAAAGAAATACAAAAGAGGAGGGGGGAGCACAAAAGACAAGACTATACGTAAAATTAGCACGCAAACTATTTTCACAAGTATAATTTAAAAAAAACATACACAAAAAAATCATTATTAGTAACATGGCTTCCAATATTTAGCGTGAATCCCATGCTATTGTGGAAAGCTGTGCTGTTCTCCCAGACCCAAACCCAGACCTCCCTCAGCCTGCAAACACTACCGTTAGATTTACAATACAGCCATTTATTTCTACTTACGGACGCCTTAGCGAGGGAAAAATCATTTAAAACTATAAAGAAAACAATTTCCAGTGAAGTGTGGTATCCATCAAGCCGAAGATACTAAGACTGTGACTGTGTGTGTGTGTGTGTGGGTGTGTGGTTTAATGAGTAACGCGTTATGGCAGACAGCTGCTTCCATCCAATAGCAGGGACTTGTAGGAAAACCCACAGGCTCGCTTTTGTTCTGAACTGTCTGCCTTCTGATCAAATATTCATCACGTGTTCCCAGTTTTATGAGCTGCTCGTTCCCCTTGTGACTAAGAAAGTAAATGCTATACATTTATGATTCCCTAAAGACACCACACACTTTTAATGGCTGGATAATTAAAATCTGTCTCAGGCTGCAAGGATTCGAGACTGACCTTAAACACAAGCACCAGTCCATTACTGATAATCCACTGACTAACCCTTCTACTCTCTCAGAAACTAATACCACCCTGCAGTCACTGGTGCACGTCTGGTATCTTCATTACACATTTACACCTGGTAGATCCAGTGTCCATCCATCCATCCATCCATCCATCCATCCATCCACTCATCCACCCATCCACCAATCCATCAATCCATCCATCCATCCATCCATCAATCCATCCATCCATCCATCCATCCAATCATCCATTAAGCAAGTCAGGCAGCTACTCATCCATCCATCCATCCTTCCATCCATCAAGCAAGCCAGGCAGCTACCCATCCATCCATCCATTCATCCATCCATCCATCCATCCATCCATCCATTCATCCATCAAGCAAGTCAGGCAGCTACCCATCCATCCATCCATCCATCAAGCAAGCCAGGCAGCTACCTATCCATCCATCCATTCAGCCATCCATCCATCCATCCAGCTATTCAGCCATCCATCCCTCCATCCATCCATTCAGCCCTCCATCCCTACATCAATCCATCCATCCATTCATCCATCCAGCTATCCATCCAACTAGCCACACTCACATCCACACCTGCCGATCAAGAATATCCAATTTGCCTCATGTGCATGTCTTTGTACCGCTGGAGGAAACCGGAGAACCCAGAGAAAACCCATGCAGGAAGAACATGCAAACCCCACACTGAAACTCCAGAACAAGGGTGTGAGGTGGGCATGCTATCCACTATGTCACTGCGTGGCCACACCCAAATACACGCAAGAAAAATACTATTTACACATATCCACACCTAGGGGCAATTTGGAACATCCTAAAGTGCATGTCTTTGAACTGTGGGAGGAGACCAGAACTCCACGCAAGCACAGCGAAAACATGCAAACTCACTCATTTCCCAAACTGCTTAATCCTACTGGGGCCATGGGGAGGCTGGAGCCTCTCTCAGCCAACACTGGGCAAAGGTGGGGAACACACACACACACACACATATTCTCATATTTAGGGGCAATCTGTAACAGCCAATTATCTAAATATGCATGTCTTTGGACTGTGGGAGGAAATCAGAGAACCCAGATGAAACCCAGACAAGCACAGGGAGTGCATGCAAACTCCACACAAAAATCTGTGCGGAGAAGCCCTCCACAAGTCCGGAACTCGAAGCCAGGACCTTCTTGCTGTGGAACGGACCACAATGCCAGCAGATTGCGTGTGCATCCCAGAGAAACATGGCTAGATGTAAGAACAGACCCTGGATACACACCATTTATACCAACCGGCAAGTTTAGTTTAGTATAGCTACTCCACCCACTTGCATGTTTTTGAGGAGTGGGATTGATCCCAAGCACCCAAAGAAAACACACATTTTGGGATTTATCCACCACATTGGGAACATAAATGTGTTATGCAACAGAGTGGAAATACTGATCCGATATTAACCAGTGAGACGTGCGGTATTCCATGAAAGAAGGTGCTGTGCGCAGCAGGGAGAACGAAATGTGGGAGGAAAGTGGTGACATTTTATTGAAGGAGACACCTTGAGTCTTTCAGGATAAATTATTAACACAAACATTTATTCACAGGGCAGATGCTTTGATCCAAAGTGACTCACAGTGCAAGAAAACAGCTGAGCAGGTCACCGTTTTCCTCGTATTTTTTTTACTCCTTGCTTTGCATAACACCTTCTTTTGTGGAATGCCGCTTGTCTCAAAGGTTAATATCGGATCAATATATCCACTATGTTGCATAACAAATGTGTGCGTCGCTCTATTACACAACAAGCCCGTGTTTTCCATGTCGTGGATAAATCCCAAAATGCTTTCGGATTTATATAACTTTTTTAAACATGTTCTCACTGTGGGAGGACTGGCTGTACTAAAGTGCCCGGTGGGTAGCACAGTGTTTAGAACGTCTGTCTCACTGCAAGAACATCCTGGGATCGAGTTCCATGCTTAGAAAGGGCGTTTCTGTGTGGAGCTTGCATGTTCGCCCCGTGTTTGGATTTCCTCCAGGTACTCCGGTTTCCTCCCACAGTCCCAAAACACGCACAGTAGGATAATTGGATTTTCCAAATTGCCCCTAGTTGTGAGTGTGATTATGAATGGTGTGTGTTTGTGTGTTGCCCTGTGATGGCCTGGTGAGATCCCGCCTATCCACGAGACGC
>JBCNYG010000008.1:2234550-2248457 GCA_039654305.1 Porochilus rendahli | reverse complement strand
GGCAAAAAAAAAAAAAAAACATACCCTTCCACCCCCCGCCTTTTTTTTTTTTGGCTCCTCCTACTCAGGGTCTTACCGTCTTGAGCCCCCCCCGAAACAGGCTTGTAGGGATGAAATTGTAGTTATTTTTTCCCTTATACCACATATGTAGCTCTACTTCACTGTATTGAGCACTGTCTTACGGAAAATCGACATATAATATAATATAATATACACACACAAGATCATACTTGTATGTCAAGGGTTGGTCTTTAACATTAACCCATGCACTAGTGTTGAATTATAGCTAATAGGAACTTTAGTACTTCAGAAGAATCACTTAAGCTGAGTCTAAATGCCAATCACTATTTTGGAGCGTCCACGCCCGTCTGCCACAGCCTAAAGGCCACATCAGTGCTCTCTTATTCCACTGCCAGTTTCATACATTAAAAGTCGTTTAGAAGCTCTCAACATGGCATATTGTTTTTTGCAAGCATCAACAATCCCAAGGGTTTCCACCCTGCTATGATTTAAAGACACTTGATCTAAGGCTTTTGATGTCTGTCCTCGCTCCTGTTATTAAAAGGAGCTCAGCGTCCTGTTGTACACTATAGTTGTTGGTTCATTTCCTGCTGATCATATTGCAGGCAGAGAATATGCTCGATTATTTCTACTCTTAGACCCGACCGCTTACGATTGTTGGGGCTCTAATCTTGGGGAGAAAAACATCTGAGGATCCAGTTATAAATAGTTATTCACTGAAGCCGAGGTGGATATCGATGAACGGTCTATTCAGATTGGTAAAGTCGGGTCTGTAGGACTGTTTTGGAATCAATGCAAATGCTAGACATAAATGTTTAAAGATTGATTGTCTTTTTTTTTTTTTTTTATGTAAATTTCACATGATCCCTTTTGTTGTTCCCTTTAGATCCAAATATGCCAGCACAGAACTTGGTATTCATGAGCGTCTCTTTGTGGCAGTCACGACGTCCAAAAACAACTTGAACACACTGGCTGTGGCCGTTAACAGGACCCTGAATCACCACCTCGATGGCCGCCTTATCTTTTTCACTGGCTCCCACAACCGCAAAGTCCCTCATGGGATGTCTGTGGTGGCCCACGGTCATGAACATCCTGTGCCCAACATGTTCCAGACAGTGCAGTACCTTCTGGATCACCATGTAGCCGAGTATGACTGGTTCCTCATACTTCAGGATGACACATATATTCAGCCTGACAGGCTGAAGACGTTGGTGGGTCACTTGAGCATGGATCTCCAGTTGTACATGGGCCACCCAGGGGAGTTCATTGGAGGGGAAGCCCAGGGAGGGTACTGTCATGGAGGCTCAGGTTTCCTCCTGTCCAGGGCTTTATTGCTGAAGCTTCAACCCTTCTTGGAGCATTGCCGAACTGACATTGTCAGTATCAGGCCTGACGAGTGGCTGGGGCGCTGCATCATCGATTATTCTGGCGTTACCTGCGTGAAGGAGCATGAGGTAGGACAGATTCATGAACATATATTAAATAGGTAAAAGGGTTAATAGTATGGTGGTCTCCAAAACCCGGTCAAAAAGATCTATTAAATGGAGTGTATCTGCCAGTAATATACTCTGAGACCACAAATTCCTGGAACCACATGTACACTTTACGAAGATGGAATGCAAATGACTTTATTTAGATTATTTCTTTTCTTGCCTTGGCTCTGTGCCTGAAAAAGTCCTGTTGGTTGAGTACCCAGCAGCGGTAAATGCAGTCAGTATAAAACCTTGCTTGCACTATTTTGACAGTTTGTAATCAGATACTAGGTGTCTACAATGCTCCTAAGCCGTTTCATCGTAAATACGGAGAAGAGCATGTATAGTAGAGATAGCAGTGAAAAAAGGTCTAAAAATATTGAAATAACTTTAAAAAACAAGCTGAATTTATCAGTAAATATTTCCCCACTGAGTGGCATAGTGGCCTGGTGGTTAGCATATCCGCCACACAGATGGTCCTGGGTTCGAGTCCTGGCCTGTGGGCATTGCTTTGTGGAGTTTGTATGTTCTCTCTGGGCTTGAGTGCGTTTCTTCAGGGTCCTCTGGTTTCCTTCAACAGTTCAAAGACGTACACATTTAGTTGACGTTTGTGTGTGCGTGTTGGCTCTGCAGTGGTCCGGCGAGCTGTTCAGGGGGTACCTTGCCTTCGCCCTTTGTCGGCTGAGTTAGGTTCCAGCCTCCCCGTGACTCTAGTAGGATAAAGCTGTTCGGCGAATGGATGAGTGAGAGTATGTATTTCCCCACTGATGTTTGCAGGATCATAGATCAGTGAAATGACCTTTACTGCAGATGACGATTAACGTATTACCGTTTTCACTTTTTAAGCTAGAATTCTTAACTATACGCAGAATTGTTGTTTTTCCATAAGTATACTGAAGTATTCATGAAAAATAGGCTGAGTGGCTTTCTGTGGAATTGAACTGATTGGGTCTGAAATACAGTACTGTACTAAAGTTTTAGTCACCCTATTTTTTAGTACTGAGTTACCCCAAAAAAACCTACCACATTTTAAAGGTTAAAAAAATACCCTCAAGAAACTTTTTTCTATACAGTCCTATTTTCATGTTTGCAGAGACCTTCCCTTTCATCCTCACAAAAAGTTTATTAAACTAAGTTTAATGTGTACAAATACTAGTTAGATTATCTTTACTTTTTCTCTTTTTATTATTTACCTTGGAATTATGGGAGGGTTTTTTTGGGTCACCCAGTAAAAACTTTGCTATAAATTTGTACAATAGTCAAGGAGTACAAAAACATTCTGGATTTCTGAACACTAGTTTTAAACCACAAAATTAAATGTTACAGGGGAAAAAAATGTTTGTATGTCAATAAAGAAAGCAGCATGTCACGCAAGAGTCCACTTTTCAGGCAAAAACAAAATGAAGGCTGCTGGGATTTGCATGGAAATAAAGAAACAAGTGCAATTGTCAAAATCTCCAGGAAATCTATGGGTGGTTCTGCTCGATACTCAGTAAAAGTTGTAGATCATTACCTTGTAAATCTGCAGAAACTCTACCTAAGATACGATATATTAAAAACCAAGGGTCAGCACATTAAATACTGACTTTGTCAGCTTCCAATATGGTGGTTTCATTTGGCTCAGGCGTTTGTGATGCGTTTGTGATGTTCTCCCCATGCTTATTTGGGCTTCCTCTGGGTACTCCAGTTTCCTCCCACAATCCAAAGACATGCACATTGGGCGAATTGGCTGTTCCAAATGGACCCTAGGTGTGCATGTGAATGTGAATGGATGTGTGTTGTCCCCATGATGGCTTGGCGAGTTGTTCAGGGTGTACCTCTCCACCGACGCCTAGTGTTGGCTGAGATAGGCTACTATGACCCTAGTAGGTTTTAAAGCAAAGGAATGATTGCTTCCAGCGCTGGATTTGTATAGCACAGGCAGAGACCATGTACACAGATTTTGCAGCGCACGCAAATTAGAGTTTGTCTTTGTGGGCTTCGAATTGACTGTGAGGTACATTTTTTTTTTTTGTAGTTAATGCTGAATGTACCTTTATAGAATTTTTTATGTAAAGACATGTTGTTTATTTATTTATATGTAAGCATAAGGCATGTTTGTGGGTTTATTTTTTCTTTTTTTGTGGCTCAAATTTTTGCACGGTACTGGAAGTACAAAAGATAAATATCTTTCAGTTGAACATAAGAAATGGTGGAGTTCTCGTTAGCATGTCCGCCTCATCGCAAGAAGGTTCTGGGTTTCAGTCCCCGGTTCGGCTATGCCGTTTCTGCTTGTATGTTCTCTTAATGCTGGGTACTATGGTGGCTGGGAAGTGCAAAACAAAAATTACATTTTCAGAAAACAAAAATACAAGTTCTGAAACAAATTTACAAACGACTGCCTTCTTACGGAAAGGGATTGTACCAAATGCCGGAAGTGATGGCATAAGTCACTCAGTATGTTCTGGCCAGAAGTGTACAAATGTAGTTATTAAACTGTGTTAGGAAATGAATGACTTGTTTTCTAGCTGATATATTTACGTAAGACGATGAGGCTGCATCGCTTTTGGAATATTTTTCTTATTGTAGTCTCAGAGAAGACAATCACTGGAATCCTGAACAGGATCGGACTGAGAGGTTAAAGATCAAAAACTCCTCATCTGAAGAAAAGCTTCCAGTTGTGCTTAAGGCTCCAGGATCAGTTGTTCAGGCACTGCATCAGTGTCATAATCAGGAACAGACTCTTCAGTTTGTTTCGATTAAAGTTGAAATTATTGGTTGGAAAGTGTGTTGTATTTCAGGAGAGGTAATGAAGGTGGTGGAACAAGATATTCAGGGCAGTTTTCAGGGGCTATGGTCATGTATTCAGCCCCATGACTTGGTTTATTCACTGGATACTCTAGATTCCCTGTTCTAGATTAGGCTGTTTGAGAAAGTGATTACATTTCTTTCATTATTCCTGTCATTCCCCGGCCACTGATATATTTCTGTACCTTCATGCCACTGAAGGCCCACTAAATGAGGTTAGCATTGGCAGCCTCCCTAGAGGAGTGTTTGAGATTCCATTTGGTGTAGCCACAGCAACAGATACAGAGAACATGGACCTGGTGGTTAATTGATCCATCATCAGGATGACAATGCAAGAGGTGGGGATAGACTGCAGCAGAAGGGAAATTCTTTTCTCCTGCAGGTATTATTATTAATCATGTGACTGTCACTAGTAAATCAGGTATGGTGGCTGACCTATAAAGGGTTCCCCATAATGTTCTTTTGACTGTCCTCCTCTGAGGGACTGTGTTTATACCATCCTCAGAATGGTATAAAGTTTCACTTTAATGGGTTGCAGCTTTAGCATAATACCACAATTAATGCATGTATAGTTCTAGATGTGTGCTGCGAGGCATCTTGCAGGGTCTGTATCATTCTCTGCTTAATGGAATAAAAAGACCTGATTGGGTCCACTGTTGCCTGCAGTGAATTCATTAAGTCCACTGGAAAATGCTGCTGCTTTATCTCTTTTGGGACCTGTCTTTTGGGACTGCCTGCTTGTTTTTTGGGATAGCCTGCTTCACCTCTATTGGAATAACTGCTTCAGCCCTTTTAGGATAGCTGCTTCAACTCTTTTGGGATATCCTGCTCTTTTGAGATAGTTTCAACTCTTAACTCTCTTGGCTTTCTTTACTATCACCTTACCTATTCTATCACCAGCTACACCAGCTTTCAGTCGTTCCCCCATCCCCACCCCAGCAAAACCTCCACACTGTATCTTCTTCACCTGTTGCTTATGGTACTTTATCTAATCTTCCTAACCCAGTCCCCTTTTCCCCCCTACCATTAAAATCTACTACTGACGCTTTTCTCTCCTAATTCTCTGCATCTATGGATTTCCTCTGCCCACTATTTGCAAAACCTAAGAAGATTTCTTGCCTGCCCCTTGGCTCTCTTGACTCAGAGCAGCTAAGGGAAAGTGGAAAAAATCTCAACTTGAATCAGATCTGGTTTCCTACCATGTTCTCCTATCCACGTTTTAATCTGATGTGACTCCTGCGTAGACAGCCTTCTGCAAGAAAAAGTTGGACACTGCTGCACAAGATACATGAAAATTCAAAATTCAACATCTTTTCATCCTTACTCAATCCACCTGCTCCCCCCTGCCCTATCCTCCCTGACCGCTGAAGCATTCGTTGATGGGGAAATTAAACAAATCTGTCGGACACTTCCACCCAACTCCTATAGTATGCAGCATGGATTCCACGTCACTGGCACAATTTTCCAAATCTCACAACTGAAGGTTTAAAGTCATCTCATCATGCTATACTACCACCTGCTCACTGGATCCTTTCCACAATATTCCAGACTATCTCTCAAGACCTTCTCCCCATTACCACCACTATCATCAATAACTCTATATCATCTGGTCATGTATCAACAGCATTCAATTGAGCCAGTCATGTCATATCCTCACATGGGTTCTCATACCATTGCTATTCAGATGACACTCAACATGTCCTCTCTTTTGTTCCCTCAAACACTTATGTTTCTAACTATTTCCTGATAGTGAAATAGTCTAGCTGTCCTGGGTGTACTTTGCCCTCAGCTGAGATGGGCCCCAATTAGGAATAAGTGGTTCAGAATATTAATGAATGTATATGTGTCCTTCCACACTAATGATAACAACTAAAACTGAGAACCAGTAGACAAAAATCAAAGTTATTTGGACAGTAGTACTGTTAATTATTGTGCAAACGTGCATAGTTTACAATCCTTCAAAAGAGAATGCAGACCTTCCACGCAGTCAAAAATAGGGTGCAAATGTGCAGTCACACCAAACAACTCTGTTACACTGTGAAAGACATTTACCTGTGCGCATGGTAAAACTCAGATCTTATGGCCAATCTATCATAGCTTAAATTCAGAATGTCAATTGAAGGTAAAAACACAGAATTAAAGTTGCAAGCTGTGATTTGAGGTTGATGTGGAGATGTTTCTCTTTTGTGACAATGTAACACAGTTACACCCAATATTCAAACATTTTTATGTTTCAATTCCAGGGAAAAATCTCTGCCATAAATCTTCACAACATAAACTTTCTGTGTCCTATACCATACTATAGCTTCAGATGCAAAATTCTTAGGAATGAATGCTAGAAATTACATTGATGTAACTGTGTGACATGTGAAACAAAAATGCACACACATTTGACACAAGCATGCACACACAGTTTGCACCATACAGACTCACTCTCTGGCAAATAAACACTCAACAAAAGTGAAGTATGGAGTAAGTGATGTCATAGATTTATTTGGTAGTCAATTAAACATCTTCAAAGAAAAATATAAAAATTCTTTACAACAGTGATTTTCAACCACTGTGCCGTGGCTCACTAGTGTGCCGTGAGAGATCGTCAGGTGTGCCATGGGAAATTATCCATTTACCATTGGCTATTGTCGAGTGTGGGTGCTGAAGTGACTGGCAGAGTAATGCAATACTCTTCCATGTCAGAGAGGAGTAGTAGGGAGCTTCATTAATTTATTCATTTTCTGGACCGCTTATTCCTAATTAGGGTCACGGGGAGGCTGGCGCCCATCTCAGCCAACTCTGGGCGAGGGCGGAGTACACCCTGGACAGCTTGCCAGGCCATCACAGGGCAGAAACATGCTGACGGCTATGCAGCTACTCTTGACGAAAATCAGCGATGGTTCTTTTACATGCCTCTCACCACAGACAGTGAGAGACACGGCCGGCATTTGATAACCCAGTTAGCTGCACTGGGGCTTGTTTATTATTTATTTGAAATATTTAAAAGTAGACATTCAAGTTACCATGTTGCACATGCCGGCCGTGCAATAATCATTCAACTTATTCCATGGCAGCGGTGCAATAATTCACTTACCCTTTGGCAATAATGCAATATCAAGTATTATTTCATGGTTTCCCACCAATCGGAAATGAGAAAACGTCCTGAACGAACAATAAAGTATTTTAATCCCGAGACAGCAGACCAATCAGTGTGCTCCGTTCCTGTATCAGTATATACCGATCATTATTATCAGCAACAGAACTTCATTTATCATACCAACACTGGAGAGCAGATCCCTCTGATGAGAAACCGGGCACATGGTCATTTTCACCAAATTAGGAAGGGCTGTTTGGCTTTTCTGGGAAATCATTCACCTTTTTATTTTGAACCAAGCTCGTTCCAGGCCTTGTGCTGTTCTGTTCCTACAGGATACTCTAATAGAGAATTGTACAGGAAATATCAAAAAACATACAGAGGGACCATGTACAGTCACGTTAGCTTGCCAACTACACAACATCTTGTTGATTATATTCCAGCAAGTACTCCAAAAGGAAAAAAAAAAAAGGATATAAATATTATTAAAAATACAAGCATAATATCAGCAAAAACGAAATTAAAAAATCATGTTGGTTAAATATTTGACGACGACAGTAAGGCTCACTTTTAGTCTCTTGACGAGAAGAGTATCTGACCTACGAAAGCTGTCGTCCGTCTTCCTCCGTATCAGACAGCGTGTGCTAAATCCTCTGTAACTATTCGTATGAAACGTATTTGTGCTATGCCTACACACCACTCCGCCACTAAACAAAAAAAACGTACCATTTTCTTCTAGCTCAGTTTACACAACTGGAAGCAACTGAGTTGTACTGGCGCCTGCAGTCAGCCTTTGCTTTTAGTAAGGGTCGACTACGAAGCGTTTCGGTTTTAATGAGGAACATTAGGACGCTTTACCGTGGACAATTTCCAAGAGGAATCTTCTTGAGGGTTGGCAGGACCGTCAGAAGTAAAATACATCTGCTTTACATTTCCTGCCAAGGTATATATGGTCATGTGACATGTGATGGTCAATCCCGCCCCTAGTCTTTAGTAATGAGGGCGTGTCATATCTACAGGGTCTTTATACCACCGGCTTCTTGATCTTCATTCTCCAGCTCCACGATTGCGGGCGATGACTAATTTTAAGCCGATGCTAACTCATAACTTCTTCTCACACGCAGGGTATAAGCAGCATATTTGTGGAGAGAGAAAGAGGCCGAGAAAGAGAAAGAAAGAGGAAGAAAGAGAAAGACTGACACACATCAGAATAACAGTATTCACAGGCGCTCTGTCGAAAACCGACTAAATCTATCGACATATCTGACAGCTCTTCAAAGGCAAGGTTCAATCACGATAGCGCTCCAAATGACCAGGAGTAAAAGAGACACTGAAGCTGATTATATCACATTAGTAATGTAGTGTAAGAAGAGTCAGTGATACAGCCGTTCGCCTCCCAAACCAAGAGAATCCATAACCGGTCACCCTCTGCTGTTGTTGCTCCGTTAGGCACAGAAGGTACGATGGGTTCTGCTTCCTTTACGGTACCGATAAACCTTTGTCATACAAGAGCTGACTGGAGTTGACCTCTGACCTTTTCATTGGCAAATAGAGTTCGGGGTTAAACTCCCAGTGTAGAGTGCAGCAATTTTCCAGGCGTTTGATTTCATTGTCTGTTTGTTGTTGTTGTTTTTACATATCATTTTTTTTTGTTGTTGTTTTGAAAGAGGTTTTCATTTATTTATCCACGTAGTAATATTTCTAAAAAGGCGACCACGACATTGATATCAATAACTGAACACTGAGGTAATAAGCTTGCTGTGATACAGAACTTCCCTGGGAAGCTCCCGCTCTTAAGAAAAAAACCCTTTTGTCAGTTTGCTGTTCGTTTTTTTTCCCCCTCCGCCCAAAAAAGTTTTCCGACGTCACCGTACTTCGAACCGTTCCCCTTCGCAATGGCATCATGGAACAAGAGAATTTCTGTAGCATTGTAAAACGTTGAAACAGGTGTTGGTGAGATGAGTGCGTTCTTCCTCCTTTTATGTTGCATAGTGATCGAAGCTTCCCAAGTATTCCAGGGCGGCCTGGTAACAGAACTGGTACTCATCCTGCAGAGACAAAGACAAAAAACACATACCGGGTTCAATCCACAATCGGTGAAAATCTGGCAACATAAGTAAATTCTTCGGGGTCGCCCTAGTCCTAAACTTAACCTTGGAATCATTAACGATCCTAAGACACCTGTTCTGTAACTTGAGCTGTTGTGATACTTTTACAAATAAGCATAAACTAAACTGGAAATAAACTGGAGTGCAAACCTCCACCAAGGTAGTGCAAGCTCATCCTTACATGAGTTATAGTGACAGATGGTGTAGAATAACAGGGTGCCCTTGTGGCCTGGTCCGTAATTTTTTTTAACACTGTATTTTATTCTCCCGGGGCATTGTGGGTGATTTACGCCTCCTTGCCCTATCGTGCAATGTTTACAAAAATCATTCAAAACCATCCAGATCTGGGTCTGGATCTTTCTTTGTTGAACCGAGAAACACATTTGTTAAAATTTCATGCAAATCCACCAACTAGTTTTTGAGTTATCAGGTAACACACACAACCCATATTGGAGGGAATAAGTATAAGCATATACAGCAATTGTTCACCGAAGTCAAGGCAGCCATCACTGATTAGCCCCCAAGACTGAATGTCAAGGGGGTTATTCGATAATCCCCAAAGGGTCTGAGTGAGGAAACCCACGCAAGCACGGGGAGAACATGCAAACTCCACACAGAAACGCCCGAGCTGGAAATCGAACCCAGGACCTTCTAACCACTATGCCACTGTGCCGCCCGATCTTAGGATTATATAACATTACTCCGTTTGGTTTATTCTAGAATCAAAGCAAAGGACGCGCAGAGTTTGTCACAGTGATCTAAATCAGACGCCATCATCATCATTATTATTATGCTTTAAAATGTCAAAATAAACCCTTAAATGTCATTAGTTTGCTTTTCTTGAGTTTCTGGGTAGTATATACTAAAACATGTTCATTACTTTTCTTTACTTTCGTCTCTGAATGAATGGGCTGAACAGACCGGAGCAGACGGTGTTAGTTACACAGCGCTAGCTTGGCTTAAAATACTTAAATTGGTTAAAATACTTAAATATAAACTGTAGAAACCTGCGTGTGCACTCAAGTTCACCTGAATCCTTTATGCTAACTAAAAAAATGTACACAGTAATTATATGTGTAACTATCAGTTGGGAGAATGCAGGTTCAAATCCAGGTTGATGCCGGACCAGGGGTCCAGTGGAGCGAATTGGCCAAACTCTCACAGCGATCAGTAGCCAATCAACGGCGTCTATGAGCTCATTCGTACAGAAGGGGAGATGTGATAATGTGATAAAGCCGCTCCCGAACACACATGCACAGCAGATCGTAAAGAATGTGGGTGGCAGCATGCTTTAGCCCCTCCCTTGGTTGGTGGTGGTCGTATGTGATGGGGAGGCAATACTTGAAAAGTGGGAATTCGATACGCCTAAAATTACTGGAGAAAAATTGGGTAAAGTCCGACAAATAAATAAATCAATCACAAAAATCTCATTTTAGTGTTTTGTTTTTTTTGCTTCTGTTTCTGTGTAGGATATAATGAAACAATTGTCCATCTCACACTCGGTGGCTGCCACTGAACTAAATAGTCCCGGGGATATCCGTCTTGCCTTCGGTGTATAATTGTTCATTATGATTAATAATGATCAAGATTAAGAACCAATCAGAGTACACTCTTCCTGTGTGGTATATTCTAGGGGTTAAGGTAAGTTATGAAGGGTTCGAAATTGAAAGAGACTTTGTTTTACCTCCGTCTGCACCATGGCGGGTCGTTGTGTGCGCAGCATTTTAACAGTTTGGAAGATGTCCACAGCTCCCTCGTAACGCATCCTCTCCAGCACGATACTGAGAGTGATGAACACTCCCGTCCTACCCACGCCCGCACTGAGAAGGCGAGAGAGAGAGAGAGAGAGGGAGAGAGAGGGAGGGAGGGTGAGAAAGACAGAAAGAAGAAGAAGAAAGAAGTGAGCGAGATCAACAGAGTGAAGAAGTGTGTAGGAGATGAGTCAGTAAGCAAATAAGACAGATGAGGTGTGGGGGGAAGAAGGAAGCGGATGAGAAGCTTGACTCCTGCTTAATGATTCATTCTTATTTAATTAATTAGTCAGTCTTATGTGAGGCAGCGGCTCATGCAGGCGTTATCCTGACCCTTCTTGTGCCCTTTCGAGGCGCTGTCAGTTTCTCCAGGATGTTTCACTGCTCCATAATAAAACTTCACAATGGAAAAGAGAATAAATAAAACCACCGAGTTCACATTGGGGGGGTGGGGTGGGTGGGGGCGGTGGGTTGTGGTTAGCACGTCCGCCTAACAGCAAAAAAGCCCCAAGGTCGAGTCCCAGACTTGCTGAGGGCGTCTCTGCGTGGAGTTTGCGTGTTCCTTCGGTGCTTGCATGGGTTTCCTCATGGCACTCTGGTTTCCTCCCACAGTCCACTGACATGCACGTTAAACTAATTGGCTGTTTCAAATTACCCCCAAGTGTGGATATGTGTGTGAAAGGCGTGTGTTGGCCCTGTAATGGTCTGGCGATTTGTTCAAGGTGCACCCCACCTTCTCACAGTGTCTACTAACATAGGCTCCAGCCTCCCCGCGACACTAATAGAAGGATTAAGTGGTTGGACGAGTGAGTGAACTGAATTCTGTTCAGAACAAAGTGGCATTTTCGTGTGCATTGGAACGTGAGGCTAATTAATTTCTTAGCTTATAGGGTTATGAATACATCTATAGAGACTGACGTGGGCTGCATCAATAATCTACGACTCAGGGAAGTGTATAAACTAATGCAACTACTTGGTTGGCCACAGCCGTGCCCATACTCTCACTGGCTATACAACGCGATAATGGAAACTTGGTGAGTCTTGTCAACCGAGATTTGCGCGATGGCCGTCAGCTCATTTGAAGCTCATCCGCTCTTTGACAGCTCTTCGGACCACTCTCTTCACCTCCGCAGGGTGTACAGGGTCACAATATTACCAGTAGCAGAGCAAACTCTGAGCTGAACTCTGACCTGACATTATACACTAATAGGTGATGTGTTATTCGAGCAATATCACACAAGAGGGTGTGCCAAGGTACCTAAATCCCAGCATGGCTGTGGATCAGTCGTAGTTGCCATAACAGCATGACCTCAAGTGTAATATTGCTTTCCTTCAAAAAAAGGCCCGCACTTCAATATTTTATTGGAGCGCCTTTATCCTTGATCACGGCGTGTAATCTCTCCATGGCATTGTTGCTTCAGTTGGTCCGGTCGAGGCTCAGCAACAATAAAACGAAGTCGGCTGATGATCTGAATGTACTGAATAAGCAGGTTATCACATCGATGCACGTTGTCTTCCCTGATATCACGGAAATAAAACGGAGACTAAGATAATGAGCGAGTGGTTCAGGGGGCACTAGGAACCATTTTCACATATGTATCGGCCCCCCAGAGTCCCGACCGCAACCCTACTGAAAGTTTTCGGGATGTGCTGGAGAAGACCTCATGGAGTGGGTCAGGTTTTGGGACTCAAACCCAGGATCCTCTTGCTGCCGGGCAGATGTGATAACCACCACGCCACTGTGCCGGCCTGAAGCTGACTGTTGTCCTATCAGTACCCAGTTTTAATTCCAGCTGTAGGCTGTTTCTGGAGTGCATACGCTCATATTTTGTCCGTCATCACTAATAACTTGTGAGCCATTAACAGTACAAGACCACAGTTTCTAGAGGACAACCGAATTTCCCGTGTCCTCAGAATACGCACTGATAAGCACTACAGCGTGACGCCAGGTTTAGGTTTCAGCTCTGTCACATGACTATTACAGTCTCTGAGGACATTTATATTTAACCAGCTGAATGTGCTGCTGCCCTGTATTTGCATGAGGTCAAGTGCTTTTTTTTCCCCAAGGGCACAGCAGCAGTGACCATCATAAAAGGCCGCACCCATGACCCCTTGAATAAGAGCCAAGTTATCTTTGATAGGTAGAACAAAGCTACATCTACATCAGATCCAACAAACCTGCAGTGGACACTGATTGGCCCGTCCTGCCCAAACTGCTCCTTGGTTTTGTGCACCTGCCCAATGAAATCGATGAATCCCTCTCCCGATTTTGGCACTCCCTGCTCGGGCCAGTCAGTGAACTGGAACTGCCTGACTGTCCGTGACTGTCCATCCTTCAGAGATAAACACAGAGCAGAACGTGCACACCATTAGAAGATGAAGAAACAACCGACAAAGAATCGAATGTATGGTTTTAATAACTGACAAAGAGGAACTGTACTGGTTTACAACTGTGTGGTGCATTTCTTATTGAGAACATACATGAGTAGAAGGGTATGCAGAGAGTGCAAACCTCTGCCAAGCCACAAAGAAAAGTGCACAGCACCTCCTGATGGGCCTGCTGTGAGCGCATCCTATCTCACGTCGAGGGCATTTAAGTGTGGAGCTTGCATGTTCTCCCCGTGCTTGCGTGGGTTTCCTTCGGGTACTCCGGTTTCCTCCCACAGTCCAAAAACATGCACAG
>JBCNYG010000008.1:2000970-2032306 GCA_039654305.1 Porochilus rendahli | reverse complement strand
GGCAGTTCTGAAGGCAAAAGGGGGTCCAACCCGTTACAAGCATGGTGTACCTAATAAAGTGGCCGGTGAGTGTATATCAGTAAGCAGTGATTACAAATCCTGAAACACTTTATTCACTGAGTATGGTTTTCGAATGATGCTATTCGGTTATCATAAGCAATTTTGCTGTTTTATTCTGTGAGTAATTAAATAATTGTTTGTTCATTCAGTCAGTGTATCAACAATTATATATTATACATATAATCTGGGTTTTTAAATCACTTGGGTCTATATATTACTTACAAAATCTGTTTTAAAGTTGAATAACATAACCAGGGACCTTTTACTAGTAGAAATAAATAAAAAAATTCAGGGAAGACAACAAATATAGGACACCTTAAGTTTTGTAACAAAAGGTTCCGGAGTGGACAGACTTTCAGTGTGGGCTTGTACCCAAACCCGCAGCACGTATGATCCTAAATGTTTAGTATGTAAAGTATGTAGCAAATGGAGATTTCTTTCTGAGCTTTTATTGGTAGAAATATCTTTTCTGTTAATTTGCTGATGGCACAAACCTAGATTTCGGAGTGGACACTTTTGGACGAACACACATTGACATGTTTGTGTAATCAACATTTCAGAGTCTGGTTCAGATGTGTTTTGCTCTAACGTTCCGCACCTAGATGTGCTTTATAAAAAGTGTATCTGATGGAAAAAATGAACAATTCTCATCACAAGGGATAGAAAAGTCGGAGTGGACGTTTTGGACGGACACTTCCTCGCATGTATTCAGATCCGCCCAGTGCAGAACAAATCGGGGATATTGCCACCAACGCATGATTTAATTAAACAACGTCTTATTCTCGTGCTTATCTAATTTTTAAATGGAAAGATTTTCACGACAAATGTTTCCCTTTGAAAATTATTGCAGTTGGAATCCCGAGGATTTTTCAAGTGGGAACCTCAAATTTAACTTCGGTGTATATTTTCAAGACAAGCTGATACTTTTTGTTGATTATTTTTTATCTGAAGGTACTCCATTCTACTGTGTATTTATTCCTATATGAAATTTTATATAAAATGTTCAGATTTTGGAACAATAGCCCTCATTTTTTGTATCCCAGCACTCTAGAAGACATGAGAAAATGCTCCTATCCGCCTTTTTGTATGAATGACCTCACAGACGATCCAGCAATAGCAGGTGTTCGCTGTGAGTGACGGGAACGTATGTGATACCTCCCTCCCATGAGAGCTCGGCCAATTAGCCCCTGTGGACTTCCGGTTGCAGATGACTGCGGCAACAGCCTGGATTCGAACTTGCGAGCTCCATTTTGATAGTCACTCACCTTGTCGATGTGCCACCTGGGATTGGATTGATAAATTAATAAATAAATGTAATGAGTGAACGATCTCAGAGGCCAGAAGTACTGGGATTAAACCCAAACCCTGACTGAAGATTATTACTCGTGCTATTCAATCGGCAATGAACAACTTACTCGAATCTTGAAAATAAATACTGACCTCGGATCAAAGGTCATTCCTGCTGCTGAAATTCTCACCGATTATTAACCCTGTTCAGATCTCCCTTGGCGTTCCTCACCGTGAAGTCGATACGGAGCGTCTGATTTACACCGCGCTCAACGTGACCCTTGTGACCTGTGGATGGGGGTGGATTCCTCCAGGAAAAGACTACGGCCCTTTAGGATAGAAATGTTTGATGACTGTTTCATCAAAACCGGACAGTCAGAAGAACCTTGTATTGATTTGCAGTCACCTTGTGTATCTAAAGCCATGTCCCACCTGATCACTTCTCCTCCGTGGACTGTTATATAAGAGTCCATCACTGGGCAAAACACACTCACACCTAAAGGCAATTTGGAACAGCCATTTATTGTAGAGTGCGCTCGCTCGATTCCAATCATGATCCCGATTTGGCAAGTCATATTCCGATCTGCCATCGGAGCAAATTGTTAAACATCTGGTGTACATCGGGGTAACGTGGAAAAAAAAATCAGAGTTCAATGGTACGCATGTGTAGTGATCGGTGTAGGTAAAGTGTGCTGGGCTTTTACACCTGAAGGCCAGAGCTTATCCCCAGTTTCTGTAGCGTGAACTGACCAGTTCAAGTTCTGATGGGACTCTTAAATCACAGGTTACCTTCCCAGTATTTCTTACTGGTACCCATTTTTACTGCTGGGTGGACAGAGGCACACTTGTGGTCAAGACCTTGCCCAGGGATCTTTGATCAGGGAACTTTTCCTGAGCCCAGCACCCTAACCATTACATCACCGGCTCATTGTGATTGGTGCAGGATTTAAAAAAAACTTCAGAACAAAGTTGGCTTAAACACCGGACTAACATCTGAATATGATCAGCATCATGTGATCACATCAGTCGCCAATTCATTTTTTGAACCGCTTAATCTTACTACGGTAGGACAGGGAGGCTGGAGCCTATCTCAGCCGACTCTAGGCAAAGTCGGGGTACACCCTGAATAGCTCGCCAGACCATCGCAGGGCCGACACTCACAACCATTCACACTCACTCGCTCACACCTAGGGGCAATCTGGAACAGACAGTTAACCTACTGTGCATGTCTACGGACTGTCGGAGGAAACCGAAGTACCTGAAGGAAACCCATGCAAACGCCTCATGGAAAAGCCCTCAGCGAGCCCGTTTCTCAAATCCAGGACCATCTTCTGTGAGGCAGACGTGCTAACCACTACGACTCCGAGCCGGCCTTAAAAAAAATTATGAATAAAAATTTAAAAAAACCACGATGGGTGTATTTCAGAACGTTTTCTCAAATCTCGGTTCATATTCCGCAGGAATGCAGGTAGTAAAACAGGATTCTGTCCTAAAGATACTGCTAATAAACAGGACATCTGCACCCAGTCTCTCTCTCTCACACACACACACACACACACACACACACATAGAGAGAGAGACAGAGAAAGAGAGATACTTGAATTTTATTCAGCCATCTCCAGACACATTTGGATTTAAATTAATGACACCTGTCACAGAGACAGGATGTTTGTTTTCGAGGCTAAGTAGTGTTAGCATGTTTCAAAGTGCTTTCATTCCAGTAGGATTTACAGTAAATCCAGCGTGTTGCCACAAAAACAAAGGACAATCAGTAATATAATAATAATAATAATAATAAGACTGCAACAAGAATCACACGCACTGATCTGGCTGTCCTGCTGTGAACCGATCCGGGGGTTGCCAGATCCTTTCATGTAAAACTGCATAGATAGATAGATAGATAAATAGACATTGATGGGTAAAGTGCTAAGTTCTGAATGTTCGAGGAATTTTATTAGGAGCGGGAGAATCCACAGAGGCCGGGGTCTCTGCTGCCCGTGGACGCTTAATGAAGTGCAAAGCAAACCGCAGATGTTTTCCACGATCCCGCCGTCACCCACTTAGCTACGCTTATACAAGGGGTAATTCAACCATACAACACTGATGTGGCTAGCATGACCTCATCGGCACGGCAACACTGGCTTTCATTCATCGCTAGCCACGTTAGCACGGCTTGTTCTCGCAATTAAACACACACACATACACACACACATAAGTACTTTAGTGCTTTAGAGCAAAATGCATCAAACTGAGACGAGTAAGGCCATAATCGGGCTCGGGAGGCACCTGCCTATAGGCCCATGTCTTTATCAGAACACGAGGTGACGAGAGATAGAAAACGGCATCACTGTCGATGACATCTGATGAAAGAAAGCAGAGCAAAACGCCCGATTATCAATACTGACGTGCGCGTTGTTCTTAATACATAACGAGCATTCCGGAACCGACTGAAACTAACCACGCTTCATTCTCTAACGTTCAGCCAGTTAGCCAAGTGCGCTAATGCTAATTATAATGCCAATCTTCAGTTGTGCCTTTATCCACCCTGCTGTCAACGTTTCAATTTTATACACAAATAGAAACAGGCGATTTCCTTCTCACGGAGGAATAAAAGGAAACGTCTTAAAAAAAAAACCCACAAAAAAAAAAAAAAAAAAAAAACAGATTACAAACAAAGCCTGAATCAACCACAAAGTCTTTGCCCTTCACATAGAATTCTAGAGCATTAAAGTGTCTCGTTGTTGGTGTTTTTTCCTTCTTCAAGCCATTAGAAAGCACAGAGAAAAAGAAGGGGTGTGTACGTATACATATTATTTATATATAAACGAGAATGCACGCTGTCGAAAGTACAAGTTTGTTTTTGTTAGCCTGGGATTATTGCTGTGATTCCGATATAGCCTGAGGAAGAGGTGAAGAGGCGTAAGATTTAATCTGCCTGATAACCAAAGCAGCAAAGGCCGGAGGAACAGGAAGGCGGGGAGCAAGGTGAGCGAGGTAACGTCGGCACAAGACCTCGGTTTCATTCAGGCGCCCTCCGGAAACTGGCGAGAGACGAGAGGAGGGAGAGAATGAACAGACGACGTGATCCGAGCCTGGAGCATGAGGTAAGGTTAGTGGAGCTCGATGAAGGCCTCCATTTCCTCCGAGACTAGCCCCTTGTAGGGCACTCGGTGTCTCTCGATGGCGCGTGCGGCCAGGCATTGCAGCGTGACGTGGCTGAGAGGGTGCAGCGCATGCCTCGCTCCGCCCGCCTCCTCCAGCAGCTCGTAAGGCATCTTGCGTTGTGCATTGGTTGCGTCAAAGTGTGCTCCAGAGCGCAGCAGCAGCGTCATGAGCTTAGTGCAGCCGTTCCGGGCTGCCACGTGAAGCGGCGTGTTGTTATCCGAGTCACGCGAGTCTACATCGGCGCCGCACTCCAGCAGCAGCGCGGCGACGGGCAAAGATGGGAAACGGCCCACCGGGTAACGGCCCACCACCGTCGTGTCCTTATCTACAGCCATGTGCAGGGGCGCGAAGCCGTTCCGGCCCCTCGGGTTCAACTTGAGGAGTCGGTACATGCTCTGCTTCTTCTGGTGCTCCTGCACTGCGCTGCACTCCAGCTTCTCCAGCAAGAATATCAGGTGGAGGATGATGGACAGGGCTTTAGTGAACTGCGCTGCATCAGGCTGATTGTCCCGCTGCGCCACGGCCCGCTCCACCTCCCGCACACCCTTGGACAGGACGCCCATCAGGTCATTGAAGGCAACGCGGCTAGCTGGCGCACTCTTCGCACGGTCTTGGAGGACAAAACTGAAAAGCTCCGCGAAGGACAGAAAGCTGCTGGCTGTCATTGGACTCAACGGGTCCAGATTGCTCTGCTGCATGTCGAGCGCATATTTCCACAGACTGACACAGCGCTCAAAGTCTCCCGAGTCAGCGTAGACCGCACCCCGGTAGCGGATATAATAAGACGTGTCCGGATGCGAAGGACCCAAGATGCGCTCTCGGACCAGGAGCGCCTGCATCCGCATTTCATCGGGGTCGGTGATCAGGGCCTCCAGCTCCTCCGGCGTGCTCACCTCTCGGGCACAGTCATACGCCGGAACCGGCGGGCCAGGAGCTGGCTTGGCTAGGAAACCCGTTCTGTCTCCTGCCTGCCGAAGCTCCATCGCCCTTCTCCAGTAGCGCATGGCGCTCAGCAGATCACGCTTCTTGTCCACATACGTTGCGCCCAGGAGCTCCAGGGCGTCTACAGACTCCTCTCTAGAAGCCTTGGGCTGGTGGATGAGGTACTCTACGATGTTGGTGTGGCCGGTGACGCTGGCCGCCAGCAGTGGGGTCATCCCGTAACCATCCCTCTCCATCCTGGCTTTACACTTGAGCAGCATCTTCATGATCTCCAGACTTCCAGACTCGGCGCAATCATGCAGCGCGGTGTTGCCTTTCACGCTCTTGCGGTTCACATCGGCCCCGCGCTCCAGCAGGAACTTGGCGATCTCTCGGTGCCCTTTGTAGCAGGAGATCATCAGGCACGTGTGGCCGTGGCGGTTTGCGACCTCCATGTCGGCGCGATGTTCTACGAGGTACCGCACGATTTCCAGGTGTCCATCGAAGCAAGCGGCCCGCAAGGGAGTGGAGTTGGTGAGGGTCGTGTTATTGACCGAGGCTCCGTGTTTCAGCAGGGTTTTAACCACAGGAAGATGCCCCGCCGCAGAAGCCGCCCAGAGCGGAGGAGCTCCTTCGATCATCTCGCCATCAAAATTAACCGACCCCCCGAGTTCCACATTAGCCTTACAATATTCAAGTAAATAATTAACCACCTCCAAATGTCCGTACCGGGAGGCGACCAGGAGCGGCGTGCCCCCCTGGGTCTTCTCCTCCGCGAGCGCCTCCAACTCCTCCTGAGTTTTGTTGCTCAGCAACTTCTGGATAAGTTTCAGTTTACCGTCTCTCGCCGCGTTAAACACCGCAGTCGTTATATCCATCTTCCCCACATGTGCCTCGCCAAGTCCCTCTTAATGTCCAGTCTGTGCAAAAACAACAAAAAAAGACTTCCCTTCACATTTAAACACACAAACCGCACAGAACCTCTGCCGCTCCTCGGCATTTTCTGCCATTTTAACCCTATAATCAAAATGGCGTCTGTGTTGTTTGACACCGTTGTATTTACTGTCCGCGCTCAGGATTCTGGGTAATGTAGTTCACAACCGGCACGTTTTCCTAGAACACGTTAGCATATAAAAACAATTCGTATAATTCATGGCATATTTCATGTTTGACGTCACAGTTAGTTTTCCAGACAATAAATTAATTTTAGTTTTCTTAGCAGCCATTTAACTTAATCGACGACATAAATTAAAAGCCCACTAGATGTCGCTAATAAAAACTGCACTCCCATGATGCTTTGGGACGATGACGTCACATAAAGGCGTGCCTTAGAAAAATACTACTTAAATACCGACTGAATTGTGAGGAATTATTATTGTTGTGTGCTGTGACACTGTAAAGATTATATATATATATATATATGTTTACACAATATGTTTAACTACATGAACCATTAAACGAATTGTCTTTTTTTCCCTTCAAACGTTACTGAAATGATATTTAATTGTAATTTAAAAATACAAATGAATTTCTGATTACAGTAAAACATGAATTTTAAAAAAGATGATGCTTTATTTTCACATATATGTACATATTAAGTACACAAAAATATATCATGTATAGACAGTGTACATTTCGTATTCTGACTGAATTGTTTTGGTTTTATTTCATTTTTATTCCAAGTGTAAATAATAAAAAAGCACACAAAAAAGTCAGAAAAGGGAAAAAACAGCAAAGAGGAATCTGGTTCATATTAGTTTCAAATGCACATTTTATTCAACACTTTTATTCAATTATGTGGTCAATTTAAGCCGTTTTGTGTATCTCTCCCGCCCCCCCCAACCCCCACCCCAGTTTCCTTTTCTTTCTTCTGTTTCCTCTCGTGCTTCTCTTTATTCCATGTTTATATTTTATACATATCATTATAATCTTTGTATTGATTATCTTTGAGTTTCTTGATGAGGACCATTTTCATTCCTGCAAAAGCTCGCTTTTTAAACCATGCAGTATTTTAAACCTACAATAGTGTCATTATGCTGCAATCTATACAGCTTTCCCATTCTGCGGCTGGTGGGGGTGCGATGTGCTGATTGTTCCCCAGCGCTGAGAGGTAGACTGGGTTTTGTTGTTGGTCTTTTTGTTCAGTATCACAACAAAATCACTAGTCTTCCACTCAGCACTGCGGGCTATCCAGACTTTCATAGACAGATGTCCTGTATGTCTGCAAAAGAAAAAAACGTATATATATATATATATATATATATATATATATATATATATATGATGAAAAGGCCGTATTATGTAATTAAAGTAAACATACATATAAATAACACATGTATAATTAAAATAGAGAGAAAATTGTGTGTGTGTGTAAATACAGTTATATAAAATTTATTCTGTTCTAAATCTTTTCCCGTTATATACACATTCTCTATATTATTGTTATAACCATGTTTTATAACCATCACGACTCCAGCTGTAACCCATCATGTGATTCTTGCGTGTAAAAATCTAATCTCTGCATCATTTATGTTCTTTAAACATAAAAATTCAACAGAACAGATTGCAAGTGTTCTGGTCTGTAACGAGCCCTTGAATCTACGCTGTCCTTTCTTCTTTTCTAGTACTGGCTGAAAGTGGCTCCTCTGATTGAGGCAAAGGGGATGTACATGATATAGGCACCCTCCCCTCAATTTTCAGTGCCTTAGCAGCCCCCTCTTCTCTTTCATTACGTGCTCCTACAAAACACACACAGCCCCACAGAAGCACACACACTGCCCTCATCATGTGGGTTTGTGTCCTCTCTCTGAAGCTTGTTGACATTCAGTTTTCCCTTTGTGGGGGTGAGCCAAGCCTCCAGCTCCGCTTGAACGGTGCGTGCATGCGTGTGTGTGTGTGTGGTCAGAGGAAGTAGGGTAAAAAATGGGATTGAATGAGAGAGGCAGCACTGAAAGAAAGACTGAGTGGTAGAAAAGCGACACAGCAGTGATGATAATAAACTGTAATTCTGTTTTCACAGAACGGCCGGTTTGATCCGTGCCACAACGATATCCCGGCGGTCAGTGTCACCTGCTGTTCGCAATAATCCATCATAATCTGCTCCGCCAGATGAACCATCATATCAAGATTCAGCTCTCCTTCCAGACTGACACACTCACAAACCCACACCCACACACCCACATGCACAGACACGCTAATCACGGTCCTTCATCTGCACCGTGTTTCACGGGCAGCGCTGGTAGCTATGCAACAGGGCTGAAGCAGAAGAAGGGGGGAAGGGGGTGGAGAGAGATGGACATGGACGACAATGATGACTGTCCTCAGTGGCGGCAGCAGCAGCAGCAGACAGGAGCAACTTACCTGTGGCCGTTCGTAGCGGCTCAGATGCACGGGTTTTAGGCGCTGGGACATTATGGGTGTTGTTTGGGCTGTGTCCGCCTGGAGTCAACCTGCTGGCATGGGTAGACTCGGTCACAATGGCGTTTATCTATCAGAACATATGGGTCTTTAAATAACAGGGAGTCATTAGATTAAATGAGGCTTGCTGTTCATGGTTTGGAGCTTCTGTCTGTTTATTATTACACCTCTTGTTGTTTTTTATTATTGTTATTCCAGAATCCACAACATGAGCGTGTAAACGTCAGATAGGATGTACCCCAAAAGTCTAACACATTTCCTGAGCTGAAATGAGGGGAAAAATTTAATAAAACAGGAAATCATGACTAGGGAGCTGTCCGCCACGTCGGTGCTGAAATACGCCCTGTGCGCGCCCGTGGCCGCGTCCCAAACGACTGCTTTTTGTATAACCAAGTGCACTATACAGGGCGCAGAAGCCATCTTGTTTGCCTCCCTATGTAGTGCGCTTGTATAGGGAGGGGAGAGCCATTCGTAATTCAGTCCATGACATTCACCATTCGCTCTTCCGGCCAAGAAAACTTACCACCTGTTGCACAGAAAGTTTTAGCTCCTAAAAACCCCACACATCACTCTGTTTACTCACGTGAGCGCGCGCGCTCCTGTCTCAATACACCACAGATACGAAATGTGACCCGGTGTTAAATACATGTTTAATAAAAAAAAAAACAGCTTATATACAGGCTGTTTTAGGTTATTCTTCTGGTGTGAGTGTTTAAAGGTGAACAGAAAGCAGGGAAATGAGGAAATTGTTTGTTCTAAACGCCGAAACGAACCAGTGCTACAGGGTTGATGCTAACAGGCTACAAGTCTCGCGCTCTGAGGGGAGAAAAAAACGCCTCACAGTCGAAGAGAAATCGTTTAAATCCTGTTCGGTCCGAATACACAACCTTATAAGCGTACTCACCTCAGGCTTTTGGGTTTTTTTCCCTCTCGGAACGCAGGAGCAACAGGTGAGAACGTCGAGTCGTTTTTTTTTTTTATCTTCGCTGCTCGTTGTCTCCGGCTGCCGTCGAAGCAGCTGTCAGTCATGTGGCCCCGCCCACTTTGCGTCGGACGTAGCCGTAGCGGTGATGTTACTGGGCGGCTCGGAGGGAGAGATGAAAGCCAGTGTGTTTATATAGAGTCGGCGCCAGACGGAGGGACGGATTAGTGCCGGTGACGACTCCACGATCCGGCCAATCGCGTTCCCCGTCTCTCTTTCTTACAAGCGCCTTCTAATCACCAAGGCTCTCAGGCAGGCAAGAATTAAAAAAAAAATCATAAGCAGTGAAGCCATATGCTTCCTAAATAATGCGCTCATTAGACGCGTAAAATGTCCAGAGTGCGTGATGAGGCTTGTCCATAATGACGTGCGGCCATCAGGCGCGCCGACCAAAATGGCCACGGTTTGTCATGGGCTACGTCCCAAATCGCATGCTACCATTCGCTAAGTTACAAAAAAAAAAAAAAACCCATTGGTTGCTATAGTTACTAATTTGTCATACTATTTAGTGTGGGAAGTAGCCAAGGTCTTGTTCCTAACAAGGCACATGCTGGAGTTTGCTCTAAAGGATGCTTGTTTCCTTCTGTTTATTAAAAAAAAAAAAAAAGGATAAAGGATACTGTAGAAGATGTGAGACTGACGGTCTGATCCATCCACACGGTTTAGAATTAATGAGATAAGCTCAATAAAAGGAACAAGTCTCAAACTGACGGGGTTTGAGTGGCCGTTCTTTTCCTATCCACAGTCCCAGGGTAAAGGGTCATGTTTAGCGACAGCGAGACGAATGATTCACATTCAGATTCCGAATACGGTACTGATCTCTCGGAGGAAACTGTGCAAACACGGCAGAACTTCATTTCTTGAACGGCGCCCCTTTCGAACAAATCGGTCCACGGCCAAACTTTGGACGCTACGATTGCGCTCGGTCGCAGTTTGGCTTAGCAAAGTCATCAGTCTGTACCATTCTAAAGACTAAGGAAGCAATTAGGGATGCCAAGGTTGCCAAACTACTGAATGTGATCACCAAGCAAAGATCCTGCATTGCTAAGGTCTTCCTGACAAGGCCTGGCAGTAAGTGACTCCCAAGAACTTGAACTCTGCCCGGAGTAACGTCTGGCCTGATTTTGTTGCAGAGGTAGACTTCAAAAGATTTGAGACAGAGGATACTGATGACATTGGGGAAAACGCACAGGCCTGGAAGTGGACAGTGCCACAATGATCACTGAAGAGCTGGTGGAGGAACACAGTATTGAGTTGTCTACTGATGAACTTAAACTCCTTCAGAATGAGCAGGAGAAAGAGGTGCTTGAGGAGGTATCTTTCAGGGGATGACGAGGGAAGGGAGAACGTGTCTGGTGCTCTTATGTGGGGTGAATGGCAATGTTTTGTTCACTTCCGTAAAATTGTGAAATGTTAGCAGAAGCAAATTCCATCAGATAATTTTAGTGAAGAAGACTATTGACTCTCTGGAGATGAGAAGAAAAACTCCTGAAGTGCAGTTACCTGAGGGGGGACTCCCCCTTCCAAGCAAGTCTCTCCTCCTTCCAAACAAGTCTCCTCTTTTATATGTTATTTTTTATTTATATTAATCCCACTAGGGAAATTCTTGCCTCTGCACATCCAGAATGAGAACAGACACACATGAACAGTGAGCACACACACTCGGAGCAGTGGTCTTCCACACTTTGGGGTGCCCGGAGAGCCGTTGGGGGTTCGGTGCCTTGCTCAAGGGCACTTCAGCCATGAAGGTGGAGGAAGGGAAGGTGCAGCTGAAAGGTGAAACAACATTTATGAACTTATTAAATTCTAAAACGGAGGTTCCACTGTATTCAAATTTATTCATTTATTCATATATTCATTTGCCCAACCGCTGAATTCTTCTATTAGGGTCACAGGGAGGCTGGAGCTCTTCTCAGCCGACACTTGGTGAAGTCAGGGTACAGGTCGCCAGAGAATCGCAGGCGAAACACACACAGTAAACCATTTCACACTCACACACTCATTGCCTAGGGGCAGTTTGGAACAGACAACTAGCCTAACGTGAAACCAGGAGTTTCCCACGAAACCAGAGTACCCAGAGGAAAAGCATGACAAGAATACGAAAACGCCTGAGACTTGAACCCAGGATCTTGTTTTTGCTGTGAGGGAGATGCGCTAACCACTATGCCATCGTGACGCTTATGTAATTTTATTTTATAATAATAAAGATATGAAGTGGCCGGTACTGTGGCATGGTGGTTAGCACGTCTGTCTCACAGCAAGAAGGAGTTATGGGCTTGGGTTTTTTTGGGTGAGTTTGCATGATCTCCCCGTGCTGGCATGGGATTTCCAGTTTCCTCCAACAGTATAAAGACATGCATATTAGGCTAACAGGCTGTTCCAGAATTCTGAATGGCTGTGTGTGTGTGTGGTTTTCCTGCAATGTACTGGTAAGCTGTTCAGTGTGTACGCCGCATTCGCTGAGTTTTGGTTGAGATCGGCGGTTGGTTTAGAAGCGGTTCAGCAAATGAGGGAGTATCCAAATAATTGTCCGTAATGGTTTCTCAGACCAGTCCTTTGATGCACGAGGGCCATTATTTTTGTGTACCCCATTCACAGCTTTAGCCCTTAACTGCTATGCTTTTAAATTTCACTTTTAATGCTTACATAGAAAAAAATAAGAAATAAATACATACAACCATGATCTCAACTTCTACAAAATTCCTGCTATTTATAGTGTATGGAAGCATAACAAAGATGAAAAGTGTGAGAAGTGGTCGAGTTCATCAGTGCCTCTGAGTGCATCTTTCTTTCTTTTTTCTTTCTTTCTTTCTTTTTTCTTTCTTTCTTTCTTTTTTTCTTTCTCTCTCTCTCTTTCTTTCTTTCTTTCTTTCTTTCTTTCTTCGACAGTTAACACAATTTTGATTCCGGACTGCAAGGATTTTCATCAAGCACTACCGCACCAAAGGTGAGTTGATTTTGGGAATTTAAGGTCAATAATGATGAAGGTCAGACCAAGGTCACATAGTTTTAAAGAAAGAATACTTATATTTCCGAAGCGTGTGCTGACCGGCATGCCGCTAATTTAAAACACCATCAGGAAACCATACATGGACTTTTGAGTGACCTTGATAGTGAAAACCCCAGCCGTCTCATCAATCCATCAAATAATCATCTTTCAGTTTTGCAAATTTGACGTCCATGTTTTATAGAACATATTGTAATACAAGCAGATTGCTACTATATCCATGCTGCATCGTGGAGGATCCTTTACTCTACAAGTCCTGGACTAGTAAAGTTTGCATTTAGGTAATAAACAATTTTACAAAGACACTGAATGGTGCAAGAGGCTATATGCCCATAAGAGCCAAACAACAAATGACATGAGTGTGAATGTAGGGTTAATGGTAGGTTCTCGCTGAAATGTGCAAATGAATCATGGGCTCATGAGTCATTCATCTCTGAAGCCTTTAAGCCTACTAGGATCGAGTGGAGGATGGAGCTTATCTTAGCCGACGCTGGACGAAGATGGGGTAGTGACCAAGCAGGGCCAACACCCACTGTGCATGTCTCTGCAGTGTGGAAGGAAATCAGAGTGCCCAGACGAAACCCACGCAAAGACAATTTGCAGGGACACTGCACTGTTGGTAAAATAAACATTGCAGGCACACAATAACATCAGTATTTCCACATTACTTTGATCATGGTTGTGGACAACACTGGGCAAGCATGCAGCATTATATTGTAATCAGGGTGGCATAGCGGTTGGCTTGTCTGCGAGAAAGAAGATCCTAGATTCGAGCCCCAGGTTCGATGAGGGCGTTTCTGTGTGGAGTCTGCATGTTCTCACTGTGCTTGCATAGGTTTCCTCCAGGTACTCCAGTTTTCTTCTACGGTCCAACGACAGGCGCATTAGACGTGGGTGTGATTGTGAATGGTTGTGTTTGTGAGTGTTTGTGTGTGTGTTGGCCTTGCAGTGTACTGGGAAGCTGTTCAGGTTCAGGGTGTACCCTCCCTTTGCCCAGAGTCAGCTAAGGTAGGCGCCAGCCTCCCCACAACCCTATGAATGGAATTCCTGACATGTTTTTGGAAGGTAGGAAGATACCAGGAAACCCAGAGAAAACCCATGCAAATCATCGCAAATCTCTACATAAACATCAACTCAAGATCAGGATCGAAGCAGTAGCACTGGCGCTGTAAGTCTACACCACGTCTCACACATTACTGACTGTTCCACTTTACAATTTGTCAGCCTCCGTGAGCCATAGCAATTGAATGAAAGAGACCACCATGGGGCCACTGCTGTCTAGGCAGTATTCAGGTGGTGGACAATTTGCAGCACAGCAGTTACCCTTTTGTTGTCCACACACGGTGTGTGTTAATTGTCCTCTATCCTTCATGAGTGTCAGGTTCACAGTTGTGTGGATAGGTTTAGATTGTCTAATGTTTCTCAAATTAGTACAGCCATTGTAACGTAAGAGGCACAGCCTGTTAGTATTTCCCATGACAATGCAAATGTATACCCATTGTAAGCAAGTTGTGATGTGTTATTTGTGATGTCATACAGAGTTCTACTATGACAAGACCTACCAGATGTGCTGTATGTTGATAATGTCACAAAGAGCTTTACAGCTCTACAATAACTCTATAAGTGTGAAGACTACTCTCTTACTGGCTGACTAAACTACATGGAATTGCTTTGCTGATGAGACCACGTGAACAACCGGACATGAGGAACAATCTTCACCTGCAGTCTGAAACAACGGGTTTACGACCACCTCTCAATACCTACCGATTTACAATAAATCACTAAAGCAACTTCTTTGCCTGACCTGGTTTATTCCGAACATTGCGGAAGCTCACGCCCGTCCGTCACTCCACTGCGATATGTGGAAATCTTAACATCACTCAGATCGCCATCATTATTCAGTTCAACCGAGTTGTGTTTGGACAGCGCTTTTTATGACTGACCTTGTTGCAAAGCAGCTTCACATAGTAAAAAAAATGTAATTACAACAACCAAGTGGAGGAGTTCAAGTATCTTGGGGTCTTGTTCACAAGGGAGGGAAGGATGGAGTGGGAGATCGACAGGCGGATCGGTGTAGCCTCTGCTGTAAAGATGAGGCTTGTACCGGTCCATCGTGGTGAAGAGGGAGCTGAACCGGGAGGCAAAAAGCTCTCAATTTACCAGTCGATCTACGTTCCAACCCTCACCTACATTCACAAGCTTTGTGTAGTGACCGAAAGAACAAGATCATGGATACAAGTGACTGAAATGAGCTTCCTTCGCAGGTTGGCAGGGAACTCCCTTAGCGACAAGGTGAGAAGCTCGGCCATCCGGGAGGAACTCAGAGTCGAACCGCTGCTCCTCCGTGTCTCCTCCGGCATCTGATTAGACTGCCTCCCGAACATCTCCCCGGTGTGGTGTTTCGGGTCTGTCCAACCAGGAAGAGACCCCGGGGTCGACCCAGAACATGCTGAAGGGACTACATCTCTCAGCTGGTCTGGGAACGCTTCGGTGTCCCCCGGAAGAGCTGGAGGAAGTAGCTGGGAAGAGGGACGTCTGGACCTCACTGCTTAGGGTGCTTCCCCCGCAACCCGACCCCGGAACAAGCGGAAGAAGATGATGATGATAATGATGTTGTAATTTAAACTTTTAATTTTAAAGATTTTTCTATAAAACCTACATATCCCCAGTGAGCAAGTCTGTGCAAAGAAAAACTCCTTCAGTCAACATGAGGAAGAACCTTGAGAGGAACCAGACTCAAAAAAAGAATCCCACCCACATTTGGGTGAAACCAGATAAAAGTACAAACCATGTAGCAGAAACTTCACTATAGTTTAGCATGAAGTCTAGTTGGTTATGTTATGACTGGTAATTGTAGTCCTAAATCATTTCAGTAAAAGAGTTTATATCACCAGCAGTTCAGCTAACTGGGTTATCAAATGCCGGCCATGTCTCTCACTGTCTGTGGTGAGAGGAATATAAAAGAACCATTGCTGATTTTCATCAAGAGTAGGCTGCATCTCCGTCGGCGTGTTTTTTCCCTGTGATGGCCTGGCGAGCTGTCCCGGGTGTACTCTGCCCATGCCCAGAGTTGGCTGAAATGGGTGCCAGCCTCCCCGCGACCCTAATTGGGATAAAGCGCTGCAGAAAATGAATGAATGAATGAATGAATGAATAAGCATAGGTTATGAATTGAAATTATTTAAAAAACAAAATACAAATTTGACTATAAACAACATTTTTATTTTAATTCCTTGGCGGCCCTAAAAACTTTAACATAAACATATATAAATAATATATATAAACCCCAGTGATTGAGGGTTGTGAGGGGCTTGTAAAAATGAAAACTTCAACCAGTTGTAGCTCCTGACAGATCACAGGATTCAAAGAGTAGAAGGATTAGGATCATTAGTATCTCAGAAGTAGCATGTGTACCTCAACAAAAACATAAAGAGAGATTGTAAGGTATGCTCATAACAATGTAATGGTTTAAACTGATTTTATCAGTTTATCAGTACTGAGTGCAAGCTTTTATACCTTTTAATTTGTTATTAAATTACACTGACTGATTGAAGCCAGACTAGTTTGGTATTTTTGTATGTGTAGAAATGCAAGCTACAAATAAAAAAAAATAAACAAACATAATGAAAGCACAGTATGGTCATTTAACCCATGCACTGAAAAACAATATGGGAGAAAAAATATGATAACGTGATTAAAAACATTTTTATACTGTAAGAGAAAATTTTTGCCGTACTTCCCATCTCTAGGTATACATATCTATAGGTTAAGTTTACTTCATAAGCTAGTCAATGACTTGTAAATAAGTACCATTTAATGTTAAATAAAATAATAAATAATATTAATCTTTCCATGTCATCACTTCGGACGGCATGTCGGCATAGTGGTTAGTATGTCCACCTCACAGCAAGAAGGTCCTGGGTTCACGTTCATGGCTTAGCTTGGGCATTTCTATGTGGAGTTTGCATGTTTTTGCACGTTTGCATGCATGTAGGCTCCGACCTCCTCGCGACCGGCAAATAGACATTCTGTCACTTTGAAGTGGTGCTTCTTACATTTCGAGTATTGTTATTCGTCATAATTGACTATCATGGCAATAAAGGGAAGCATGTGCCATGTATATGCTATGAACGGTTCATACATAAATCAATTTATTATCTATCCTTTTTTTTTAATTCACTTACTTTTAAATATAATTTCATTCATGCTGTACCAAGTGTACTCTGAGGGGGAAAAAAGCCACATATCCACTGCTTTAAATTAAAACCTTTGTCTGGTAAGGACAATGCTCTTCACTGGGTATTTCGAGTGCTCTTGTAGGGTTTGTGCTGATGGCCTCGTCGTTCTAATGATGTGTGTGAAGCTTAATGGAGCTTTAGAGGCTTTTTCATGGCTGAAGAGACACAGGTTTCTTCAATACACTGAAAATAATTTTGTCCCTTTTATCTCTATTTAGGTTAATGACATCTGGGGAAGTGAAACAAGCGGCACACAACCGAGGAGAAAATAGTTTTATGTTATGCTTCAACGTATCAGTAATACGGACATCAGTTAAGCAGAAAAAGGAAATAAAGGACGGCAGGGGTGTAAGATACCATGCCAAGAAGGAGCCACTATCCAGTGGTGGTCCCCTTCCAACGGTGGAGGTACGGGAGACGGAAGATTTTAATTGCAAATTACAAACTAATTTCTGTGTGGAGTGTACATGCTCTTCCCGTGTTGGTGTGGATTTTATCTGCGTCTTCCTGTTTCCATATTAAGCTAATTGACGGTTACAAATTGCCCCTAGGTGTGTGTGTTGGCCCTGTGATGGTCTGTTGAGCTGTTCAGGATGTACCCTGCCTTTGCCCAGAGTTGGCATACTATACCAATTTAACTATATCATTCTTAGCTTATATTAATATGGGTGGCACGTGGTGTAGAGGAAGCAGGAAGGTCCTGAGTTTGAGTCCCAGCGTTTCTGTGTTTGAGTTTGCATGTTTTCCACGTGCTTGTGTGGGTTTCATCCAGGTACTCTGGTTTCCCCCTATAATACAGAGACATACACATTACACTAGCTGGATACTCCAGATTGTCAAATTGTGTTCATTGTTCTGCAATGATCTGGCGAAATGTTTAGGGTGTACGCCATCTTTGCCCACTGTTGGCTGAGATGGGCTCCAGCTGTTAGTAAAATACATTTATATTTAAAGTAATTATTTACTTTTTAATTTATATAAATATTATTAACACCTGGGGGCAGTGGTGACCTGGTGGTAGGGTGGTGGATTAATGATCCCAAAGTCAGGGTTCAAGCCCCACTGTCAGCGGGGTGTCACTGCCGTCCCCCCAGTGCAGCTAACTGGGTAATCAAATGCAGGCCACTGTCTGTGGTGAGGCCACTGTCTATGGTGTAAAAGAACCATTGCTGATTTTCGTCAAGAGTAGCTGCATAGCCATCAGCGTGTTTCTGCCCTGCGATGGCCTGGCGAGCTGTCCAGGGTGTACCCTGCCTTCTCCTAGAGTCGGCTGAGATGGGCACCAGCCTCCCCGCGACCCTAATTGGGCATAAGAGGTTCAGAAAATGAATGAATGAATGAATGAATGAATGAATGAACTTCTGTATTGCTTTTGTCACCAATGGGTTTCCATAGTTATAGGGACATGCAGGAAGTGCTGCTTGTTTGCCGTCTGCATACAGGTCAGTGAATTAAGTGGACGGCTGAGCCACACGGTTGTTTTACCGTTGTTGGTTAAGTTGGCACCAGAGCCTACTCAATGTGCAAAACAGTCTCTTGTCATCCATAGAATGTTGTTTTAAATATGATGAAAATTAAGAAGACTCTAAAATATGAAAGACAGCCACTACAATAAGTAAAGCAACCCAGCTGCTCCAAAGCAAGATGACTGCACCATTGAAAGAAGAACGTACTTCTCAGGTTCATGTAAAATTCACACACGGATTTTTGTTTCTTAGAAGATGACATTTTTGTGAAAGCCTACAGTGCTTTGTGTCATAGATTAGTGACCTTGATAAAGAAGCTGCAGTACCGGGACTGGTCACAAGAGGGCAGCAAGACTCAGAAAAGGGGCTGCAAGAGCAGCTTAGTAAATGCAAGAAGATCCAAGTTGTCGCATTTAACATCCAAGAGAAATACAATTCCTGGTATAATGAAAAATAATGAGAAGCAAGAAACTGTAGATTACCTTTTAAATGAAACTGCTGACTGAGCTTAATGAAAAGCAAATGCCAAGCAAATGAAAAGGTACTGTTGATGAAAAAGAAGCAGACCAAACATTATACTGACTGACCAGATTCAAGGTTTCACAGCGGAAAACTAGCTAATCATCAGAAGCAAGGTATGCTCATAACATGTAACGTTGGGCAATCAGCCACTCCACTGTCAATGGACCTGGGTGAGCATGTAGCGACAGCATCCCAACGTTACAGTTTACCAGAACTCAGGACAGGGTCAATGATCACTCCAAGGTTCTTAACTGCTACACACAACAAAACTGAAACACCATCCAAACTTACTACATAACCAGAGACCTTAGAGACCTTATTTTTATCTGCCTGCAATCCGAGTACTAGTACTTCTGTATTATCAGAATTTAGAAAGAGGAGGTTGGTAAGCAGCCAGTGTCTGATGTCCTTTACACAGTTTAATAAGCTGGTGTCTCTCATCTGGCTTTGCTGAAATATACAGCTGTGTATCATCAGCATAACAATGAAAGCTAATACCATGTTCTCGAATAATATTACCCAAAGGGAGCATGTATAGGGAAAAAAGCAGCGGGCCTTAGACAAAGCCTTGTGGAACTCCAAACTTAACATTAGAAAGACCCAAAACAACCGATGAATCCAGGAACATTCAATTAAATTCAGATTTATTTGTATAGCGCTTTTTACAATTGACATTGTCCTCATTTGGGTGAAATACAAACCATATAAGAAAATTTAATTACAGTCCAACATGTATTCCGGTTCTACCACATCTATCTACCATAGCTGTAAGTCCTAGATAACTGCAACGAGAGAGTTTATGTCACCAGCAATGAAAAGTCATCTCCACAGTCACTGAGTGCAGATCTAAGGCCATATGGATCTTCAGCAGCAGGAGCGAGGGGCTTCCAAGATGAGAACTCCAGCCAGCATCAGCACACCAGGACAGACCACAGCAAAGCATGTGCACCTCGGCAAAACACATGGGTGTGTGTGTGGGGGTGGGGTGGGGTGGGGTGGGGGTGGGGGTTGGGGGGGGGTTTAATATGCATTAACCTTTAAGTTTGGATCGTGTGACTTTTCCTCTGTGTTTAGTTAGGTTTTACTTCTTATCTCACATCTGTGTTGTATCAGACTGTAATGGTTCCATTAGCGAAAATTCCATAGATAATATTTTATAGAGTTATAGTCTGAATTGAAAAAAAATGACTGATTCAGAAACTAAGCTGACAGCCGGTGTCTTTGCTGACCGATGATTTCAATTATGCTTATAGCATGACCTGGTAAAAAGCTTGATTTTTATGTAGATCTACTGTATAATTTTTTATATACTTAAATATTTAATAAACACAATTTTGTGCAGAGATTTGGGCATGATCTGATATATGTATATTTTGTTGGGCCAAAATACCAGTTGTTTCAGCTGTTTTGCTTAAAACACCCAAGTGTAAAAGACCTTCAAGCATGTTCCTGCGCTAATATTGTATATACTGGCAAGAATTTCACTGTTAAGACCTAGCCTTAATTTCATAAGAATAAGGGCAAGTTTATCCGTAAGTGATCATTTCCTTTTTGGACCACTTCTAGTTGGGGTTCTGAAATATGTGACTTTAGAGGACAGCACTCTCTTTAAACCCTCTCAGTACCTCATTCTCTTGGCCTTAGTGGTAACATACTGAAGTAATAAATAAAATGCAGCTCAGTTTGGTAGACCTGTGTTTAGGCTGAATTTCTAATGAAATCTGAACAATTATGGACATTGCGACATTTGACATTTTGACTTTCTAGCTGTGCAGTCAGTCATTTTATTGTACATTCTTTTCCAACATAGCCATTACAAGTACATTCATCATAACAGCCACAAATAACTATCACATTTACTGAATAAATTAAAATTTTCTCCGGGAAGGAGCTCAACAACTGCAGATATAAAATCACATAATGGCCGGAAATGGGTCTATTTCTGTTACACATTGATGACCTTTTTAAGTTTTATTGTATTTGAAGTTTAAAAAGTAGCACAAATGACAAAGATACATCAAGAACATGGGCCAAAACCATAAAATGCTGAATTTTACACAGATTATTGAAAACATTGAGCCATAACATGCTCTCATTTGAAATGTCAAACCTGATTGTGCACTTGCCGATAACACAATAAACATACCTGAATCTGGAATATCATTGTTTACTCTCTTTCTTGCTGGTACTGGAGCCGTTCTTGCTTTTGGAGCTTTTCTCTTCTTTGCACTGCTCGAAGAGTGACTGATGTCATGTACTGAATGTGTAAAACAACAACATTTTAATTTTTGGGAATTTTATTGTTGCAGAAATCAATTTTAACTTAAAAAAAAATACAGTTCATGTGTCACTGATGACCAGGTGATAATAATCATTGTGCAATGACAGAACAACATTACTCAAGGGTATAACCTGGGCAAGGAAAAAAAAGTGAAACATTTGAAAATCATTTGACGGTTCATGCAGACAGAAGGTGCAGTAAACAGTAGTAAAACTAGGAACATAGAGTAGGATCATTTGAATAAAATAAAGTAAATTAAAATAAAATAGCAAAATAATACTAAGAATTGTCCAATATAGAAATACAAAACGTGCAATGAGGATGAGCAGACAGTAAAATGACTAGTGACTAGGATGGGCTTCTGCAATGAGCAGATGTGATGGGTTGATATAACGGGTATAACCCCAATAACCATGTTTTGTAGCTTCTTAAGATGAAGTCATTCATAAGGTGATTTCATTTTAAAAGAGGTAAAATGGTTAAAAACAGTAACAAGGTTTACAGTAAATAGTAAATCATAATAATTCATTAAAGAGTTAAATAGTGGTTAAAAATCTGTTCATTTCATATTTCCTTTATAAGGATTTTGTCATTTTGTTTAATATAATCCATCATGCACAGGTGAGCAGCTAATAAGCCTTAAACCCTGTTACTCTGGGATCAATTGGTTCACCTTCCACTAGGGGGAATTGTGGCACTGTTTCTTCATTGCAATAAACCTGCCGCATGAGGGAAACACTCTATTGATCACTCTTCTGATTCTTTGTACCCTAATTCAGGGGTACAACACTGACAATAAAGTGACTAGTGACTAAAATGTGCAACTGCAATGAGCAGACAGTAAAGTGTACAACAAGGTGGCTTATAATGGTATATACACATGCATACGTTTTGCTAATAATAATAATAATAATATTAATAATAATAATATATAATAATAATAATAAATAATAATACCAATACCAATACCAATACAATACCAATATACTGTGTGGTTTTATATACACTCATAGGGAATGGTGGCTCAGTGGTTAAGGCAATGGGTTACTAATCTGAAGGTACCACCCTTGGGCTCTTGAGCATGGCCCTTAACCCTCAATTGGTCATTTGTATCAGAGATGCAACTGAATATTCAACGCAAAATCCGAAAAGCTGATTTTCTTTAGCAACTTTGTGCATACCTAATTTCAAACAAGGATCTGGATATGCCTCTAAGGGCTCTCCCCACATGGAAATGATTTGAAAAAATGTGACTTGTTGGCTAAGCCAGCTGGACTTGTCTTACAGGTACCTCACCTGGGATTAGTGCACGTCAAAATCCGCATATATTTAATGAGCCAGCTGGACAATTTTTTTAACATGACAGTTTGGTTTCCGGACGATAACTTGCGAATGCTTGGAAATTTGGTATGCGGGTTTGTTTTACAGGTATCTCACCTGGGATTGGTGCACACTAATATCCGAGAATAATTAATGAGCCAGCTGGACCTGTTATAAGTTTCTGATTTCTACATGTGTGTTTTGGTTTACAGAAATAAAAGAAAACAGTACAAACAGTCTAATTTTACCTAATATATGGGAATGGATTGAGAAAGTGTGTACAGTCTACTGTACCTATAATGTACAAGAATGAAATTCCTTGATAAGAAACTGTTTACGTTTAGTATAGTGGAATTAATTAATTGTCTGGTCAGTAAATTTATACTCTTCTGAACTCATGGGAGGACACTAATGATAGATGCCTGTGATATATATGTCCAGCCATCCTCTGAGCTCCCTTTAAAGTGTTCCTGTGCCCAAAAAGCTCATTGAAGGCAGTAGCTTACCTGAGCATTTGGTGGTACCTGGTGGGTGTCTTGGATATTTACACCCAGTGCTGGGACAAAGTGGCGCACAGCTCCATTAGACAAGCCCTTTAGCAAGCCTTTAGGTTACTTACAGGTGGGTTTGGACTGGTGGGGCTGGGCTGGTGAGTCGCCTGGTGAGTTTGGGAGGCAATGAGGGCAACCTGTTGGTGCAGGTTCTGAAGGGACTCCATAATACCATGTAACATCTTGTCATGTCGTTCATTGAGAATCCCCTGAGTGGAAAGGACCACCTTAACCAGATCCTGATCTGCTGGGTAAATGACTGGCCAGAGTATTCTGTTATGTTTTGAAACCAGATGTAAACTTTGAACCCAAAAGCACACCCGGAGGTTTTGAGTACAGGAGGAGAAGAAGAGGGAACCAGGGACCCGGGAGGTGAGGGGAGTCTGTGGAGATGGGGCGGAAGCACTGGACGAGCAATCCTGGAGGAGTGTGTGTCCGTGTAGCAGAGATGGGGCGGCAGCGCTGGAACTCGAGGAGGCACTGGAAAAAAGTGAAAACAACAGTCATAAATAACTGGACTGAAAAACACAAAACAGATTCACACTAGCAGTTCTAGAGCAAACGGGCCGAGGTACCACGTAAGCTGCAAGAATACTCTGGCGCCGAAGAAGCCCGTCCCTCCCTAGACTTAAATTGACAATGGTTGATAACATGCCTCCTATCTTTATTTGATGCACGGTGTTGTACTTTGCTATAGTCATTTTAAACTTATAATATCCTACTGCACATTGTTCTTCTCAAAAAACAGCTAGTGCCCTGATTTCAAAGCTGGGTTTGCCTTCAGACATGCCCCTTTTATATGGACATGCACAGACTCCAGTAAGTTAACACCAATTTAACTTCCAGACTTAACTACAGTTTACCCTTGGTGAGTTAAATTTGCTTTATATTATACCCCCCAGGTGAATAAAAGGTACTAACCCTGAACTGATGTAGTTTTCCAGGAAAATACACAGAATCAAAGATAGGCTATTCCCTGGTAATTGGGCACCTTTAAGACATTAAATTCAATTCAATTCAGTTTTTTTGTATATTTACAATTGACATTGTCACAAAGCAGCTTTACATAGTAAAAATTAAATTAGGGAGGAATCTAAAAATTTCTCTACAACCCCCTACACATTCCTAAGACATGTTTGCATATAGAATGAACCAAAACAGAATATGCTGAATCTGAAATGATGCATTACCTAGTGTAAATTTCTTAATTGAAAAAAAAAACAAACAATGGCAACAATACAAAATGGTGTGCCTCCATCTCAAAATATTTTAAAATGTGTTGCAAAAATAAAAATCTAAAGTATTTCATTTTAGAAAAAACTATTAAATTCCTTACTCAATAAACCATTCTTCCAACCATTTTATCAGGAAGGCTGTTGCCTTTGAACACCCTGTATGTACACTCTGAACAGCTCGCCAGGCCATCGCAGGGCCAACACAGACATGCAAATATTCTCACTCACACCTAGGGGCAATTGAGAATATCAACTTAGCCTAATTTATGTATCTTTTTGGACTGTGGAATTAAACTGGAGCACCAGGAGGAAACCCAACGAACACAGGGGGAACATGCAATTTCCACACAGTAACACCCTTGCTGGTTATGAGAATCAAACCCAGGACCTTTGTTCTATTAAGCAGAAATACGAACTACTACACCACCCTGCTGCCCTACATTGAAATTCATAAGGCAAACTATCAAAAATGGACTGTTGTTTTGTTTTGGTGGTTTGGTGCAGTGACAATATATAACATTTTATGTTTATGCCAGAATTTCCCTTTAATATTATGAAACGTATAGTTTATATGTAAAGAGATATGTAATAAATAAATATATATATATTTCTAAAAAAATCCAGGAATAAATTAGCATTAATGCTGTGCATCTGCTTCAGTCATAAAAAAGAACACAATAACCCAGTCCAACTGATTAACCTTCATAAGCTTCCAGCTTTGTTAGAGTTGGCATGGCACACTTTTGAACTACAAGACATTGCTATTTTTGTGATCAGCAATAAATCATGTGTTTATTGCTGCTGTGAAAGCGATTTACATTTGTAAATGCTTGTCGATCAGCGGGTAATCAAGGCTTCCCTCAGACACAATTAATTATTTCCACCACCAAGCATTTTATCGCTAAACAAGTAAACTGGTGGATATGCTGTTTTCTTTGCTCCGTTGTTAAACCATTGACAAGTATATCACATATGGTGTCTCAAATGACTTACATGCAATACCTTGTTTACAAGCCTTTTAAAGGCAATAATGACTGCATACATTTTACTATATATAGATAAACCTGTGTATGCAATACTCTGTGGCGTTCATGCTGTCAGCACAACATTCATCTGGTCTGTTGCTGGCCTTAAAAGCAGATTCCTTAAAGGTGGTCAGCTGCCAGTTGCTAAATGAGGTCCACTTACTGTAAGTCTACCCTACATAGTAGCAATAGTGGGATCTAAATTAAGTATTTACATTTTTTTTCCATTAATGCCCTTTGTTTAATTAGCAATTTACTAATAGCAAAAACAGAAATCAAAGAGAATATATAAAGCAGGGTTTCTCTGAATCCCGTATCAAGTTCACATGTGTGGTGTCCATCTGTTGAGCTATTTAAAAAAGAACAGCATATCCCTGTCCAAATGAGTAACCAGATAAGGTTCTAATTTGTCAGAGATGGCATGGCACAGTTTGGACATTGCGATCTCTGAGGTCAGCAACCTCACACCTTCTACCAATCCTGTGTTTACTAATAGCATGGTATAGCACTACATTTATGAATGCTTGTGGATCAACAGCTCATCAAGGCTTCCCCACAGCCACAATTTATTACTGATATCTAGCAAGCAAGGTGGTGCAATGGTTAGCATGTCAGACTCTCAGCATGAAGGCCTGGGTTTCGATTTCTGGGCTCTGATGTTTCTGTGTGGAATATGCATGTTCTCCCCCTGCTTGCGTGGGTTTCCTCCATGTACTCTGTTTTTCTCCCACTGGCCAAAAACATGCACATTAGGCTGATTGGCTGTTTCAAATGTGCATGTGAATAGTTGTGTGTGTTGGCCTGCGATGGCCTGGTGAGTTGTCCAGAGTGTACTCGGCCCACACCCAGGGTCGGCTGAGATGGGTGCCAGCTTCCCAGAATCCTGACCCTAATTAGGAATAAGCAGCTTAGAAAATGAATGAATGAATGAATGAATGGATAGATAGATTTAGTAAGCAATAAATAACTTTATATGTTAAATACATGACATGCTGTATTTTTCCCTGCTGAATTGTTAAGTCTCAGCCCGAGATACCAAGTGTAGTATCTCAAATGACATGAATGGATTTCCTTGTTTACAAGATATACGCAATATACACTTTTACTATAAAAAAAATCCATCACACAATGACATTCATGCTGTCAGTACTACCTTCATTCGATTGAGTTATGATGCTGACCTTAAAAACAGATTCCTTTAAAAGGCAATCAGTGGCCAGTGGCTTAATTAGTTCAACTAAATTACTGTAAGCCCACCTTAAATGGCAGTAGGGGAATCTAGCCAAATTTTTACATTATATGTCCTTTACATGTTTTTTACTTTAGCCACTAATAGCCAGCCATGTTTTGTCATAGCCAGTTATCCCTTCTACTATGTCTGGCTAAGCAGCTCACCAGCCACTCCATGAAGCAGCCAGCCAATTTTTAGTTCATGTCATAGTCAGAGTTGTGGTCTTATTTCAAGATTCAGAACAGTTAGTTTTCTTACCTAACTTACCTGACAAAGCTGAAACCATAACAAAATAATAAAATGTATATTACTCAACTCGGCTGATATCATAGGGGTATAATCTGGCCTCAGGTGTATGAAATGACCTAGGCCATAATCTACCCCGTGCATCATTTAGCATATGACACTTTAGCTCCAGGTATAGTCTGGAATAGGTGTATAAAATGGTGTGTTACCAGGTGATGTGAAGTGAGTGCCATAAGTCAGGATATGGGAAGTATTTTGTATGGACTATGAGGATTGTGATTAAGCTATGACCGGTATGTACATTAGATGGTTTTACTAAGCAACAATGCTACAATAAATTGCAACATTATAACTGTCATGCAGAGACAGACTGAGTTGGACTCATATGCAGGACAACAGGGGCAGAGTGGAGGTGAAGAAACTGAGGTCTTTATTATGGCTTCAAGGTAAACAGAAAAATCAGCAGCGCAGAAGAGGGTTCTGTACTGGCAGTAGGCTGGTATCACTTTTAGGTGCAAGGCAGGCAGGTAGACAATCAAACAGAGAGAACTCAGAGCTGGTTGCAGGCTGAAACACAGGGAGTGACAACATCAACAAACCAACAGTGAAAGACTTTTCCTGAAAAAACAGAAAAACAAAACCCAACACAACAGCTCCCCTAGTGGTGATACAGGTGTGATCATGACAATAACAAACACGGATAAGCCTTAACATTAGAATCATTTATTGTTGTGTAGGTTTCTACTGTCCAAACTGCCTCTAACTCACCAAGGCATGGGCTTCACTAGACAGAGCATCACTCTGCTTCCGATGACTTACTTCTTTGCATAATCTATTGTGTTTCCAACTTCTCCTCATGAAAGTGACACACATGCACCCAGCTGTCCATATGATGATGGTGAAAAAATGTGGTTTAATCTGAACAGTAGACCTTTCTCCATTACTCTATGTGTTTTTAGTGTTGTACATGGGACAAGCTTGTGCACTCTGACTGGTCCGCAGCTATGCAGCCTCATGCAGCAGCCTTAAGTTTAAGGAAAACCCGATTTTTGTTCTGCCAACTTTGAATGTGACTCATCTTTAAATTCAGAATAAGAATTAAGTGGTCAGGTTGAGTTAGTTTATTCTAAAAGTGCCTATTCACCCTCATGCTTTCCTGTCTTTTTAGTCAATTTTCACAACTATTTCCTGCTCCTAGCTTCTCTTCTTGCCATTTGTTTAATGAATATTATTAACCTGCAAGTTTGTCTGCCTCCCTGAATGTATGTAAAACAATGTGTTTTTTTATTCTGTATTTAGAGTGATGGTCAATGAGTCTTTATTTTTGTAGGTTTCAGTTTTGTTAGGTATATTTATGTATTTTTTTGCTCCACATGCTCCCTTTTGATGATACTCATTCAGAGCTTATTACATGCTATAGACAATATTACACGCATTAAACTCTGTAAATTTGTGTTTTTTACACTCATTTCTTTATACTCATTAATACTATATAGTTTAACTATATAGTAATGAAAGAAACTAAACCATGATTTAGGATGGGGGGAAAAAAAACAAATTTATTGGTATATGTTATGCATGTCTAGCATTCTTGAAAACTGTTGTAATGCAACTCAGTGATATTCATTCATTCATTTATTTTCTGAACTGTTTAATCCTATTTAGGGTCTTGGGGAGGCTGGTGCCCATCTCAGCCAACTCTGGGCGAGGGCAGGGTACACCCTGGACAGCCACCAGGCCATTGCGGGGCAGAAACACGCTGCCTACTTTTGATGAAAATGCAAGCAATGGTTCTTTTGCATGCCTCTCACCATAGACAGTGATTTGGATCAGTACCCTACCACTGGGCCACCACTGCCCTAAGTCAGTGATATCCAAAGGACAACCAGTCCAGTGAATGGTGATAGAACGAGGTGAACCATGGAGCAAACGGGTACCTGCAGGTGTAATGACAGAAAGAACACGGGGACGGGACACACACACATACATACAAGAGTAACAGTGGCCGTAACAGTCAGCTATGATAGGTTCCAGCTAGTTGGATAAAACGGTTTGGAAAATGAATTAATGGAAATTTGTAGCTTAAAAATACAGGCAGGACCCTCTTTAGTAATATGACAAGGACAGTTGTGGAAAGAGAAGGGTGTGAAATACTAAGAAAGCTATCAGACTTTCTTAGCATTTAGTATTTTGCAGGGTGCTTCAGTGTTACCATGTATGGACTGAGCAAGAAACATGATCTAAAGATTTACCATACCCATGAAATCTGAAGCTATATCCTGTCAACAATTTCATACTAAACCATTTTTGTCCATATTGATGAAAATGACTCCTAGGAAATCAAGCAGAAGGAACTATAATCACAAAGAATGTAATTGAATTAATTAATTACTTAGATTACTCAACCTGAATTCAACTTGTAATGTCATTAATTTAACTACTGAAAGCTCTCAAAGCATTTAAACTATTGGGTGCAGACTTTAGAAAGACTCCAAAATGACTTTTATGCCTCCAAAATGAAAGGAATATATTACCACAAAAAGTCTCACATAATAAACTCAGTATTATTAATGTCATTAAAATTTATAGTCTTTTCACAAAGTTAAAGGTATTATTTTGCAGGTAGTAAAGGTAAAGGTAGTATTTTGTTTTTGTTTTTTGTAGGTATGAAAATGCATATTTTAAATAGTATGTTCCATGTTTATATCGCTGTATAACTCTATGTGGTCAAATAAATTCAGACTAGCAAGTCACATGATTACATGTATGCTTTGTGAAAGAAAAAATTATGTGAACTCACAAAAAGTGCATTTTAAATTTCAAGCTCAGAAATACTACCTTTACCTTTACTACCTTCAAAATAATACCTTTAACTTTGTGATGCTATACATATCAGTACAAGGTTTGTAGACTAAGCCTGTGTGACTTGGCCATATATAACTTTTGCTTGGCTGGCAGAACCATTCCAATAAAAGCAGTTGTAAGTCTCACAGACACTGCAGTGAAGACCAGTCCTTGAGTGTGGTGAGATGCACTTTTCATTTATTCTATTGATATTTGATTTCAATGTTATTACACAATCATTTAGCATGTAGCTATATATACCCCTCATAATTATAATTTAATAATTTAAAATAATATAGTTAAAACAGGAATATTATTTAAAATAATTAAACTATAATAAATTATATAGAATAAATAAAAATAAATTATGAGTGGTATATATAGCTGCTGTAAATGATGAGCACTTAAGGTACATGGAGAAATCAGGGTTTAAAATCTGAGAGCACTAGTGAATATATTTCTTAATAATGACAGTTTACATTTGAGTGTAAAACCTAATGAACCAAGCTACTTTTATTTGGTGTCCTGAAATGGTTAGTTTTTGTTGTTTTCTGATTATGTAATAATAATAATAATAATAATAATAGCAATAATAGTAATAATAATAATAATAGCAATAATAGTAATAATAATAATGATAATAATAATAATAATAATAATACATTATACATGTTTTGAAAAATAGTGACTTGAGCGAAGATATGTGCACTTATTATGTTCGAAAATGGTTCTTATCAATAAATCTTTTTTCAATGAAGGGTTGCATTGATCAGCAACAATGTTTAGATTTCCTTCTTCCCATAACGCATCATGATGCAGTAGATTTAAAAGAAAACATGATTCAGCAGACAAAGTTTTTTCATTGTTCTGTTGTCCAGTACTGCTGCTCACATACCCATTGCAGGCACTTTTAGAGGTGAGCACAGGTCAGGGTGGGCATTCTGATGGGTCTGCAGGTATGCAGCTCCATATGCAAAAAAAAAAAACAAAAAAAGAAAACCTGCAATACACTATACAACCTTTCTATTTAAACAGGGATAAACTTTTATGGAAGCAACAATTTAGGCTACAATTGCTCTTCTTTTGGATTGGGTTGTTTTTCCTACTTTGGACTACTTGTGAAGTCCTTACTACGGCAGATAGGGAACATCTCACACGAAATATAGTTTTGGAGATGCTCTAGCCCACTTGCCTAACCAATACACATTGTTAAGTGTCAATGTCTCATATCCGTATGCTTGCCCATTCTCAAAAAAAAAAATAGCTTCAAGGACAAAATTCAACCTCTCCCAGGTGTTATTGTCACATTATTATGTTTCTTCTTCTTCTTCCTAATATTATTATTATTGTTGTAGTCGTTTTGTTGTTGTTGTTACTGTTATTATACTATTATTATTATTATTATTATTATTATTATATTCTTCATATCCATGTAGCATTATTTTATTCAGAAGCTTTCACTCACTAAACACTATTATCAGGTAACCTATCTTTTTATTTTACAGGCTTGTCAGAAAATTATTCATCTCTGGGAGCAG